>UCOH01012340.1:0-266238 GCA_900474275.1 Synergus japonicus | reverse complement strand
GGGTGTATTCAATTATATTCGATTCTAATCGAATATTATAAAATTGTCTAATTGGCTGAAACTTGTCAACCTGTTGATCTAAGCGCTTAGATTGGTCAATTCCACAAATTATAGCGTATGAGTTGTCTCTCGTCAAAAGAATCCTCACTCTCGTTTGGAACGTCGTAGAGTCAAGAGTGACTATAAAATTTGTGAATTGGATCTTTGGAAGTTGACCAGCAGTTTTTCTGTACCGATTTAAGGTTGGTGTTAGTTTCTTGGCAAGCAGATTGTTTAAAATAAATCATTTTTGATATGGTCTTTTGAGTGCTTCGCCAATTTCTAATAGATTGATTTTATGTATAATTAATTTTTTGTGCCTTAAATTAGTCACAAACAACATTGAGAGTTTGACTTTTGTAAACTTCGGCTTGGAGTGTTTATTCTTTCATAAATTCAAAAATGTTTGTTATTAAAATATATTTGTAATTTTTTTATTGTTTGTTAAATTCTGGTCAGTATAATTATTGATTTAACCCTACCCACACCTAATTTAAAGAGTGATTTGTATAATAATAGTATTCTAAATGGTTAGAAAGTTTTGAGACCAGCAAAATAATTCTATCATAAAAGATTCTGGTTCGGGAAAGTTCGTGTCCGTCTGTTAATTAATAATTAGATCACTTATTCTTATCATTGAAGGTATTGAAGTTTGAAAAATTAAAACATTTTTAAATACCTTTGGCAAATATTTATCATTTTCTGAAGTAGGTGGGCTCAGTCCTTATTTTCCTTATTTTGAAAAGTAAGAGGATCTGTATATGCTTTTACGTTTTATCTGTCCGATACATTATAAATAATTCAAGCGAAGTAAACGTGCACAGAAATTTTCATATATTCCACAAATATCTGTCGAAAGTATAAGAATAAAATATGCGAGGTTTTATTATATTTTATGTGTTTATAATACTTATTTAAGACTCTGCTCCATTTATATTTCAAAAAGAACAAAACATCTTTTTCCTGAAAAATTATATTCAGTGTGAAATTATAAATGAAAAGCTTTTCAAATTTTAAATCATAATTACGTATAGCTACTATACATATTTCCAAAGTTGATAACAATTTTCCACGGAAAGAAGCAATTTATAGGAATTGTATAAAGTACAGTATATAGAGTAAATTGCTTCCAAGAACAAAGAAATGTATACCCAGTAAAATACGTATATCATCTTTTTAAATTGCTCAAGCGAGATCTTGCACCTAGATTGCTATTTTGTTGAATTTTTGAACCACGAAATCATTCAAAGTTTATTAAATACAAAAAAAATCATGGATTTCATGCTCTCTATTTTCTCTTCCATGGAACCGTTTTTAATTATCAAGTTATCAAAAGGAATGAAAACATATAAATTTAAAAATTGTAACTAGAAATCGATCGACCATTTATAAAATGCATAAAACGAGATGGATGTGCTTGAAATATAACGAGAATACGTAATAGATGGGAATCAATAAATGTTGAACTCAGTTCAGAGAGCATTAATTTAGAAAAAAAAGAGTGAAGCTTGTAATTGCTTCTAATTTACAAAAAATGTACTGACTTGTTATTTACGACCTTATGGTAATAAAAACTTATCATAGAAAAATTTAATTATATTAACTACTAAACTACTTATACTTTTTTAAATCAAAAATATTTATTTGACTTTGCATCAATTACTAATTTCAGAACATGCTGATTTTAATTATATATAATTAATGTGGTCGAAACTTACCGCACTGGATTCAAACTTTGGAGCACTAAAGGGGACTATAATCGAATTTCATTAGGATTAACCAATCCAGATTAATATCACGGGAGTAAAGTACACTTTGACTGGAACAATTATTTTGCTAATGAGTTAACAGTGACAGTATGAAAGGTTTAATAGAACCTTTTTTAACAGTAAAAATGCTAACTATGTTTATAGTAATTATTTTCATTTCCTCATAACTTCTAAATGTAGTAAATAATGAAAATTATTTTGTTTGTTATTCGGGGAAATTACCGTACTTAAGCGTAATAATTATTTATTAGAAGCGGCCTGTTTATTTGGACAGGAAATAGGGACAAAGGGTTTTAATTGACAGTGGTTTGTAAATGGTGTAATTACTCTGATACAAAACCTCCCTCGATAGGCTCGATTGTCCAAAGCGAAATTTGATCCTAGAAATCGATCTCTTGAATTCGCAGTGGTTACATAAGTTAAAAGCTCAACATTTTTTTGGGGTTTTGAATTTTTGTCTGGTTTTCAATTGGAATGATTTTAATGATTTTGTTGTTCAAAAGTTAAAGCTAATTTGATTGAAAAACTTCTCTTCTTAAAAACCAAATTTTTAAAAAGAATTTACTGTAAGAAAAAAACGATTGTGACTGATGAAGAATTTTTCTTTTTCAGGAAAAAACATTATGACGAAGATGATGATTTCTTTGCGCTCAATCTCGAAAATGAACTGGACGACGATGAAACTTTAGGTAGTCATGAAAAGGTGGACGAGCCGGTGGAACAATTTCATCGACCACGCAAAAAACGGAAAAGACGGCGACGAAAAGTCCAACCTGAAATTATTGAGATTGAGAGAGAACTTACTGATCCTGATGAATTGCCCCCAAGAGCGCGATTGACTATTGTTGCTACAGCTTGCCTTTTGCTCGCCATGTCGTTACTGCTAGTTGGAATCACTCTTCGCATGGCACCTATAATTGATGAGATGGGTGAGTCAATTATCAAAATACATAATTTCGTTTTAAGATGGCTTTAAAGTCATTTTACAATCAACTTTTTAAAAAATATCTCTGATTTCCTAACATTTTCTGCCTTTTGTACTTCAAATAGGCAATATTTTTTTTAAACTAAGATATAATAGAAAGTTGGAAACTATAAGAGAGTGGAAGTATTTTAAACTCGTGAGTTTAAAAATTCTGGAGTTAAATCCTTGAATTAAAACATCGCTCTTTATAATACCTAAGTCCGAGATTAAGGTGATTTGCTTCAAAGAAGATTATACGTTATTATCCAATCTGTTATCGAACGAACTGAAATTTAGAAATCACTGATGTTTTTAAGTTTAAATTTCGGAATCCGTAGAAACGTTAATAATACTCGATTATAAATTATAATAATTCTACACTTGAAAAAATTTACTCTACACTCTTGGAAAATTTTGTTCTCAAGCTTTTGGAACTAGGACGAGACTCGAGAGATATATCTGCATTATTAAACAGATCCTTCTATCCATCCGTGAAAAATTCAGGTCGTTCTAAATCGACTTCCCTTTATCAGTTTCAATATAGATATGTAAAATACGTATTCTCTGTATGAGATATTATATATTTATTATAAATCTTCCTCTTTTATGTTCATTATTCCTGATTTAAATGTTTTCATGGATTCCAAGTTTCAAAGGCTTGAAGATGGAAAATTTGAAAGTTAAAATTTCTTTGCGGGGGATTGAAGTTCATAAATATAATCTTTCATTTTGACACAAGTATTTAACAATCTATCTTTTATCTTTTGTATCTTTGCGTCAATTTGAACCATTGCCCTTATTTTCACCTTTGAAGTTCTTGTTTAACCAAGTAAAGTCGGTATCTTTGAAACACTCTCACCTCGGCACATATACTTCTTTTTAGCCAATTACACGACAACATCTCGGAGCTCCTCTCAGGGTGTGATACCTGTATTTCATTTTTGACTAGTATTTACTACACATACGTGTATATATATAGCCTGGCAGTGCGAGGTCGAGGGCGTTTCTGTGCCTCTAAATTAAAGGCGCACGTTTGTGAGTCTTCAGTCATTCGGTAGATTTCCGTGGTAAAACTACCCTGCTATCATTTTTCTTCGCGGATTAAGTTTTCGGGTCAAATATGCAACCGAGATGCCGCGAACCACTCGAGACAAGCAGTTTTTTTCGCCGGGTAAAACGCACGATGAAAACCTGAAAAGTCGATAAACATTTTATTATTTGATTAACAGTTTTTGTTTTCTTATGAATTTTTTTTTTATGAATTTGGGTCAGTATTAAAAATATATATAGTTTATGATTTTGGTCATTCAAATACGCGATAGGCAGTTGAGCGATGCGATCGGGAATAAGGAAAACTCGTAATCGATTTTCATTAGCATTTTAAATATGTGCAATTGGAGATATAGTGAATATTTCTTTAATAACAAGCTAAATTCGGGATTAAATTGGCGATAAGTAGAAAATTTATAAGTCTTAAGAATATTCAATTGAAACATTTTTAAAATTAAAACTTTGTTGTTATTTTTAACAGCTATCTATTACAGTTATTTTTCTTAATTAATTTGTTGGGAACTCTATTTTAAAAATAAATTAAAGGCATAAATAAAATTAATATTTTCATACCTATAACTGGTATTTTTCCATAAAAAATAGAAAATAAATACCTCTTGTCTGTATCAATGACAGTTTCCGATTGGACTAACACTATACATTTTTCTTTATCCTCTAGATTATGTATTATACATTCACTTTGTAGTTCAGTAGCGAATATTGGAACCTATAGTAGTATAGCGTTTATACTCGTCCTTTTAATGTACATTGCCTCGAGTAATTATGATTCTGATGGGTTTATTTTTTATCTGTTAAAATCATTTTAAAAGTTTCAGTTCTAATAAGATATTTTTATAAAGCGATATTAAAGATTAATTTTTTTTAAGTTTTTTTTTATTTACAAGATCAAGTTATCCTGAGTTAAAGCTACTTTTTATTTTCAGTTGTCTTTTTAAAACTCGCCGTAGATATTCAAATAAAAATAAAATATCCTACCATTGTTTTTATCCCATTACTGATTTTTATCTATTTTTAAACTCTAAGCGCGAATCTGAATCCTCATAAAGTCGAGTGAATCTTTTTGTTGAAAATGAAAAGAAAAAAAAAGAAAGATGTGCAAAAAGCGACAAAAGAGTTGAGAACAGCACTTTGTAAATTGATTTTTTGTAAGCAAAATGTTCTCTGACTAGTGTATATATTCTTGATTAGCAATTTCCTTGATATGTACTTGATTTTTCTTTTCTTATAGACAATTTTGGTAAATTGAAATCATATTTTAGTGTATATATCAGATAATCGGAATTTAAATTTATCGTCCGAGAGATATGTCAGTGGCAGGTCTGGACACAAGCACAAAATTCGAGAAACTGTCTAAAGCTTGTGATGTATTAAAGTAAACCCATATTTCGTAGATAAATCAAAGAGATTTTTCGGAAAAGTTCTCTTCGCAGTTTTAATATAGATTTATTTTTTTAGACAGAGTGATACTAGTATGAGTTGGAGATACTAAAACTTTCAAAGAAAAAGAGTGACGAGAGTGCAATTTTTAGAATATTTTATTTACAAGAAGAGTTTGAAACTCGTTTTCTTTTGAGAAGCTTTGGCTGAATATGAGAATCTTGTTCAGCCGAGTTGATTGAACAACTTTTTCTATAAAAGTTGTAAGTTAGTTAGCAATTTGTAAAATGATGTGATTATCTTTTATATCAACGTAAAACTTTCTGTATTTTTAAATTTAAATTTTCAATGCATTTATTCTAGTCACAAGCAGTTGAAAATAATTTTCTATTTCAAGTTGCCGAACTTGAAAGCTTGGAATTCTTTAAATTGGCCAAATATATATACTTTATACATGAGTGATTTTAGAATAAAATCACTAATCGTAAATTTGAATGATATCGAAGCGAAAATCTAATTCGTACATCTAAATTCACAAACTCTATGAAAATATACGTATGTGGCTATATTCTGCAGATTCAAGTTATACGACGTATTCACAATCTGCGGATGGTCCATAAAATTCTCACGAGTCGACTAGAAAAGAGCGATTTTACTACCTTTACAAAGCCATGTCTAGATTATTTTTATGCACTTTTTTTTACATTTATTTTTATACTCTTTTTTTTTGTTTTTGCATTAATTTCAATTCAATTTCGAACTCAAAATAATGTAGGCATTATTAACTATAGATGTGCTAGAAGTTTTAAACATTCAAATGAACGAAATCGTTTTTTCCAACTAGTTTATAAAAAATGAATCAATGTTTTAACACTATTTCTAGTTTAAAATGCAATCAATACAAAATTTCGTTCATTTGAAAGTTCAGAACTTCAACCACATTTTACTGGCTCTTTAACCATCTGCTATAAGCATCTTTTAACAATCTTACCTTCTCTGGTAACTGCAGAATTCATACTTGCATTATTAATCAAGAAGTCGCTGAACTTTATCAAAGTTAAGCGTAAGCTTGTGCTTGATTTAAATGAATCTTTTGCATTTCAGAACAGTTTGCTAAATACATTAGAATCTAGTTTTATTAAAATTTTAAACAAAATATACATGTGAAATAATTACCATAAGAGCAAATTTAGTCGCAATAATAAATATTTTTTCCTAAAACTAGGTCATTTATCTCCATTTCGTTCGTACGAAAGTTGGGGAAACTAAATTGCTCTTATGGTAAAGTATCACACATCCATAATATTATTTAAAAATTTAGTATAAATTATAATAGTTATTTATTATAATCATATTTTAAATATAATAACTTTGTCAAAAATTCATTATTCAGCTATATTTTCCACTACTTTATTATTTCTTTGATTTGACATATATTATTTATTGATGAACGAAGGATGTATATTAAACATAATATATAATTCTATCTCATTAAAATATTTTATTTATCGCGTTTTTATTTTTAAATCAGAAGCTTCTTGAGAGGTACTTTGAACCTCATTCTCTGGTTTTAAACATCAAGCGATTTATTATACGAGAACGAATCTCGGTCGAGTCCAGGATCACTTTTACCGGTAGTTCTTATGTGAAATGAAATATTTGGAATAGCTCGCGAATATAGTCCATGAAAATCAATTTCCATCAAAGATGTCGATGATATAAATTTCTAATTTGCTCTCAGTAAACTAAACCACTATTTTTATTTAGTTTTTTTTACCTTATTCAATTCTTCAACTTGATTTCTAATTATAATTTAGTTTTTATTTACATATTTGAATATCAAATTTAAAATGAAAGTCGCTAAAAATAAGAAAAGCAATCAGAACTTTATACAGATTTAGTTGTTAGTGAGACTATAAATTTGCGATCATAAAGGAAGTTACTACCCCATAAATACGAAAACGCGGAAGAACATTTGTATCATATTATGAACAAGATTTCTATATTCAGAAAATAGTAATTTGTACATGTTAAATTTATGACGATTAATTTGTAATTAATGTCTGAAATTGTAAAATTTATCATTAGTTACATCAATTTTTTATATTTTTCCTTCATCAGAGAAGTACGATAAAAATTATGAACTAAATTGAAATAAATTGCTTTTGCATTTAGTAAATTTCCATCCGTGATAAATAAGATTTACTGCTGCAGAATTAAAACTCGAGACTTGTGTTTAAATGGTTTCTTTCGTCAGATTTGTGAGACGATTGTATTTCGTGAAATCGTTATCAAATTGGCTTTGAAGGACTTAAGCAAATACTAATATTAACTGAAACAGTTAGTACTCAGTTTTGCAATGTATATATGTGCATTATGCGCATTGGAAATTAGCAGATTTATAACTCCTTAGAAATACTGCAATTAAAGTTAAAATCCATAATTATGTTAATGAGGAAATTGAACTGAGTAATCAATTAATTCGTTAAGTTATAGTATAAACTCTAAAGCTTTTTATAAGTAAATTAAGTGGGTTTTATGAGCCTGGAAAATATCCTTTAAAATAAACTTTTTGAAGTTGAATCAGATATATTATTTCATTTTGGTTGAATAAGTTTCATGCAGTATTTTCAATTCAAAACGAATTAGTTTCGATTTCCTTTGTTGGCTTCCAATTTCCTATAAACTCAATTGAACATGGTCGTAAACTGAAAAAATATACACGAAACTGTTAAGCTAAAATAAAAGTAAAATCATTTTTTAGATGCTGCTTTATAAGTTTTATTTAATATTATTATTTAAAAAATGATCTTTTTGATTGGAATTATTTATAGAAGAAATTTCCCAAAAAGATTTTGTACGATTATAGATAGATTTTTAAATGCAGGATACTTTGTGTAAAATCGAGTTTGTGGGAAATGAATATTCAGTAATAGGGTTCGAAGAAATAACAAATGCAATGAAATGAAAATATGCGTGTTATTTTTGAATTTCATAATTACATACATATCTCTTTCATGAAGGCAATGACTGGAAATATTTTCGAGGGGGTGGATGAGCAATTTTCACGAATCAGTGAACGAGCATTCCATAAATATTTGGGTGTGTATATTTATCAACATAGAAATGACATTTCGCACATGGGAAATATTCGTTAGGTAGTGTCAGAGCACTGAGCGACCATCTGTGAAGAAGAGCGAATCGGAGGTCTGCTAGAACCCATTTCTAAAAATAAATATGGCAATAAACTCAAGGGTAGTTTTCCATACGGTGGCTCAGGTAATTTTATGAAAGTGAATCTTTCTGATATATAAACCTCTGCTTCTAAATTGGAACAGATCACTCAAGATTGAGTTCTATATGAAAAAATTACTTATCGGAATTTTTCTTGATTTTCATCGACTTTTAGATAGGAAAACAGTTTTCATATATTTCACTAACGTTTTATAAAATCTCCAGTATTTTTTACTAAAGAATTCGAAAACTGTTTTAGAATTCTTTTCTGAAAACTTAATGAAAACTGTTGTCTTATCCAAATGTCGATGAGAGTCAAGGAAAACTTAATGGGGTATTTAAATTCTCAGTCACAATTTCATTAGTTAATTTGAGTTCATCAAATATAACTTCTAACTAAATTATCGACCTAAATGCATAAGAACTGACTATAGATTCTTCAAAGAATATTTACATTCTTCTTTCGGTTTTCTGTAAGTGCCCTTTGTCGAGCATAATGTAACCTGAGAAGTTAAGATCTTCTCAAAGAGAGTGAGCAGGAAATCACTATATATTGCTCAAAGGAAATGCAAATCTTAATCTCCCTGCCTTTTAGGATCAGAAGACAAAGGTGGTTTCTCAACTGCATATAACTGCAAATTGAAGCTCGTAAGAATTTTAATACGAAATTCTTTCTAGTGGAAAATTTCAGTTGTAATATTCCTTAGTTGAGTTTTTGCTACATAATGTAACTGACGTAAGAAAACGAAAAATTTATATCATAAATAAAGCTTTAGAGATTTTAAGAGTCACTATAATAGCGTGAATAACACTTAAGTTGAAATGCCTCTTCCTCTTTAATTCTTTTTGGTTTCAAGCTTTCGCACAGCTGCGATGAACCGTTTCGTAGGCAAGTTGCAAATTTAGACTCGCGTGTTATTATCTGACGTAGCTTGACGCAGAAGAGAAAAGGAAAATTACTAGAATAGATTATTGAAGATATTTTAAAAACACGTGTATAATCAGCATTCACGTGTTGCTCTTATTACATAAAAATTACTTTCTCGTATTTAAATCAAAATTTTTTTAAAATGGGGATACATACTAAATAATTTGTTTATTGCTTTTCAAATTTAATATTATGATCATTTTAAGTAAATACATCAAACCAATGTATTTTTGGGTATAATTTACATGTTTAGCACTCTTTTAGGGGACACAGAGTCCTTGCCAAAATTTAATATGCTGAAGAAATTTATGTCACCGATACGAAATATCATGGAACATTTTACCAGAAACTAGTTCGTAATTAATTCAATTGCGTTTAAATTGTGCAGAAAATTATTTCAGGCGACTCCATGAATTCGAACGAATATCATTTTCGCTGAATAAACGAGAACGGAAATAATTTTAAAATGCATTCTGCGAATATTCATATAACCAGGTGTAATATCACTCTCTGCCAGATAAATTATACAAGAAGAGTTAAAGTCACTCTTATATTACATCATAAATTCCCTACAGCTTCGCACTGTAAATTACAAGTTCAATTTTTCTGCATAAGAAATATTCATTTTATCACATGGTTCAGGAATTGTTTTAATTTCATTTAAACAAATTTTGTATTTTGTATACAACTACAGGAATGCACTTATAGATCTTAAATGTCAACCTCTGAAGCTGAGTTTGTTTATTTTGGACATTGAACGAAGCTCTATCTAACATAAAACAAAATTTAAATTCAACCTTAAACTATTTCAAATCGTGTCGAATTATTTATATACAAACATCTAAGATAATACATTCTCTCTGATGAGAATGTAAACAACTTAAATAATAAAAATAGTAGCAGAGAATGATCAAACCAAAAAACTTGATTGAGTCTTTATATACATATTGCAGATTGGATAAAAGCTTCATAGTTAAACGATCAATAAACGTAATCAAGGTCTCTTTTTCGAGAAGAAGAATAATGAACTTGCAGTGACGTGTTGGAAGTTAATGAAGAGTTTATTGTGAAACAAGTCAATGAAACACGAAAGGACTCGAACATCGATGTAATTATTATTCGTAGACAAGAGTATCATGCCTGTTGCTTGTACTGGAATAATTGTACAATGAACTGCTACCAAAGAATATCACATTGTTTTAGTTTATAACATTGTAGTGTCAACGAGATTGTGCAACTGGCACAAAGCTATGAATGATATATATCGTTGAAGTCGTTTCCGATATTATTGTCACGTATATTTTATTTGAGCACGTGCTACGGAAGAACTTCTTATTCATAGACCAGAGTCCAACGAATCTACATTCATGATCCCCCGGACCAAGGAAAACGACCCGAAGGTCCAACGAATCAAGATTTAAAAATGAACTCGGGCTCTCGGGAAGAATTTGTCAGACAGTTCTCTGGTTCTTGCGAGGACAGAATTGTTTTTTATATTGACGAAATGTCAGCAGAACGTAGCTCTGATTCCGCACCTGAATTTCAACAGCAACCCAATTGTTATAGTCTCTATCCAGTTAGTCCTGATGATGAACGTCGTCGTTCAATTTCTGCCTGTTCTCAAACTGACAGACCAAGAAGATCCAGACAAGGGTCAGATGTTCAACTCAGTAATCGAAGATCTAGTGTTCATTCGGGTCACTCTAGAGCGAGAGCGAATAGCAGAGTCACTCCTTTAGGTATATATAGTATTGTTTTTTTACTGTAATATTGTCCATTAGTAATTTAAAAATAAACAGAAATTTAGTGTAGAAATAATTGAATGAAAATAATGATACTGCAGGCGATGGTAGAAGAGCCAGTGTCTGTAAAAGAGGAAAAGGTCGAAGACCGAGTACTGCACACAGGAGAGATTCAGTTCGACCCAGCAGAGCCGAAATTAAAGTACTACCTGTGGAATTGAAAACACCTGAGGAAATTCAACAAGCCAGAAGGCATCGAAGGATTGCTATGATTGTCGTTGGAACTTTCGTCTTTTTACTAGCTGCATCCGTTCTGGCAGTGGTGGTCACTTTGACTCACAGTTCATTCTACATACCATCTTTGGCACCTGACGAATTAAACAAACTTCGAGATCACGAAAGTAATTATTTTATTTTCTTCAGAAAATGTTTTTATTTTATTTTTTTATTTATCTAATCATTTATATCACTTTATGCATTTATTACCATTATTTTCTTACTTTGTTAAAGTTCCGCTTCCCATGAAACCGATTCGTCAAATCTTTTAATCTTCTTGTCAAATTCATAAATCCGGAAGTTTGTTTTTAAATGATCGATTTTCAATTTAAAGTCCAAGAGAAAACGGAAACTTGAAAAAGTTAGGTTTCAAGAATTCCTATTGAAAATTTGAAAAGTTTCTTTGAAAGGAAAATGATAAATCTATTAAACACCAATAAGAATTTAAATCAGAGGTATTTTTCGAAACGATTTTACTATTCCATACCTAACTTGTGATTTTTGTTGCAGTGAGGAAGGAAAATGAAGCATTGATGAATTCTTTGAATCGAGATTCTTCAGTGTCTGAAAATTCAACAACTTCACCATGAAACTTACCATTTGAATAAGGAAAAAGGAGTGTGTTCTTCTGCAGCTCGCATTTCACAGTCGTTCAAAATTAAATATGTTCCAGTTCTAAGGTCAGATCAGTTTTTTTTTATATTTTACTAGACGAAGAAATATAAGAAAATAATTTCAAATTTTCGAAAAGACAAACTTAAATTTCTAAGATTCAGTTTTTGAAATACTATAATTTTAATATTTCAAAGTAGAAAATGTTAATTTTTTATCATTAATTTCTTTGAAGAGCTTTAAATAGAATGAGATATTTTGAATTCTCTATTTGAAATTGGATCACGAAGTGGCACTAACAGACGAACCTGAACTCTCTTTTAAAATAAATAGAACTCTAATTTGATGGAAATTACAGAAATTTCCTAAATCGAATTTCGACAAAACCATCTTAAATTGGAAGTAGATTTTTGAAAATAAACTTTCTCGAAATTTTTCTTAGGCGAGCTCATATTGAAACATAAAATATTGCATATTACTATGAACTATGCTAATTGTATTTTCTGAATAGATCTCTTTATAAATATTTCGTCGAGTCTAGGAATATTTTTTCTTGATCGCACTAGGAAATCGATTTTGACGAAAAATTTATTACCTACCAAAGGTCGTTGCTGATATTTCGAAACCGTTATTAAATATTAGATATATGCACGATTTGCGTCGTAAAAGAAGTAAATCTGTAACTGTGTTCATGAGATAAACTCGAAATGGACTTCGAATGAGACGTTGTAGTTAAAAAAATTATGTAAAAAGACATGCCAAATTATTTTTTGGCGAGACTTTGGTGCTGTAAATCGAAAGGGAAAAAACTGTATCTAAATTATTATTTTGTTTAAGTAATTAAACAAGTAGATTAGTAGAGCTAAGACCACTAGTCCTGACAACGAATAATTCGTTTAGATTTTGCATTTTGTGTTACCTTTATTTATTACCTTTGTTACCTTTATTTGTTACCTTTATACTTAATAATAGCTTTCATTTGAAAATATATTTACTTCTTTCCTACTTGCTAAAATATTTTTTTGGAAATTTAAACTGAAGTATGAATTTAAAAATGGATATAAAGTAATTAAATTGACATCCTACAAATGATTAAATTCTATTGATACTTTTATAGAAAAAAGCTTTGAAATCAATTTCTAGTATTGGTGATTCATTTAATAATTTTGTGAATTACAAATAATTGTAAAAAGTAAGTTAATTTACAAAACATTGTTGTAGTCTTACGAAAGAGCAAAGGTACAGTTCTTGTAAATAAGTGTCATAATTATCAAAAATAAGTAGTACTTAGAAATCTATTACTTAGGCCATATCGATATGGCATTAATCAGCGCAAAAAGCGAATTGTTGTTGTCAATTGTTAATATATCGTAATCGTAAAGGTTGTCATAATTTATTACATTTTATTATGAAAGATAATTGCAGTGTGCCAACAAGAACTGAGAGTGAAGATTAAATTTCAATTTTGATTAACATATTAAATTATTAATTCATATTATTATTTATGAATAATTAATTTATTATTATTCAGATATATTTAGACCCTTATTTGTTAAAGTTTATTTTCTAACTTATTATAATATTTAACTTCAGCATTGAATTTTCAACTCATCATTATTTTATAGATCGAAAATCATTCTAAATATTTCTAAATCATCAAATTTACAAAAAAAAAATTATATTTTTTGCAAATGTCGTAAAACGATTTCAATATGAAATATGTAATGACAAAAAAAAGTGTCCAAAATTTTTAGTTTTGGAAAAAAACATATTTAAGAAATTTATTTAAGATTATCTAAGAATCTTAGAATCTATAATTCTGAGTAGGTATTGATAAATTATACAGAAATTTCACCTTGTATAAAAAAGTCTATATTATTAAGTTTAATAAAAAACCTTGGCTCTTTAAGACATTTTGGACTGTGGACAATAAAGAAGGAATTAGGCTTGCAGATTTGATCGACTTTGACTCCCGCCCAATATTTTGTTACCAAAATATGAACTCTATATGTATATGTACTCTTGGCGAGGATTACAAAAAAGCTCGCCAAAAATTCATACTTTTAATTTTAATTTTAATTTCGACTAGTGCAAGAGTTATGTGCCCTGACCCATATTTGTGTCAGCGGGAGTCAAAGGATTAATAACTTTTTTAATTTGAAATTTGGAATGAATGTTAAATCTACTTTTTTCTTATATGTTAAAACAATTTTTCCGGTTGATCAATGATCGTATATCAGATAGGAAACTAGAGCTTCTAAAGTGCAATTGCGCCGCACAATCATCAAGTTATTCATAACTCAGTCAACATAATTAATAAGAGTTTATCGAATAAAAAATCTACTCCCTAGTCGACTAATACTGTCAACAAGAAATCTCAAAATATGTTTCCGAACGTTTCATCACAATTGTTTTCCTTCCAGTAATGATAGAATTGCTCAAGGCCTATGAGAGGAAAAACGGATTTTAAGTCAAATGAATCAAATTAAATTCTTCTTTCTCTACAGTCTCTTCTAAAAAATTAAGCTATAATTCTAAAAAGTTATTCAAATAAATCGTCGAATATATGCTTTTATAGAAAATTCTTTTATATACAGAGTAATCTCTAATAAGATACATAAAATAATTATGAATTGTAAATTGATGATATTTTTTCGTTTATCAATATCCAATAACTTGACGTTGAAATCTGTAAATAGTCTTATGTATTGCAGCATAATTGTGCAAATATTATAAACATGGAAGCTGTGCTTCAAAGATGCGAAAATTACGAACTCGTACATAGGTGACGTCGCCTAAGATCCACGAGGATAGATTATTATACAAGTACATATTTAAAAAAAAAAAGAAACACCGAGTATAAACATAAAATGGTGTTTTAAAATGTTAATGAATGAGATATTTGTTTATATATTGTAATAACATTTATTCCATGCAATTACATAACATGGAAAATATACACATTAGTTGTCCACCTCTGAGTTTCTTTTCTAAGTTAACTATTCTTTTACTGGATAGTTTTTATGAAGAGGTTTTATATATTCCCTCTTTAATTTTATCTTTTTGGACTTAAAACTGGTACTTTAAGGCTTCGTTTTCATTTTAAGAACACTTGCAATAAAGAGGGTGGAAAAGAAACGGATATTGGAGGAAACAAAGCTGTAACTTCAATTCCTGATGCCCGTGAGGAACAGGAACAGAAAATGTTTATCTCCGGATAACCCACCCCTTTTATTTACAAGCACAAGTAGACATCCTCATCGTAAAAATAAAGCCTCTACGATTTTTATTGTATTATGTGGTCTGCTACGATTCTATTTCGAAAATTCGAATTTATTTTCCTTAGCATCGAGTTAAAGAATAAGGAGATTTTACATATTGTTTACCGTTATCATGATAATTTTTACCTGATAGTGGAGGGAATCAGATTAAAAATACTAGACCAAACTTAATATAATTATTTTATTTTTATGCAAATAGCAAATTTTAACTTTTAAAAAATCTACATACATTGAGTGAATTTTATAAATGGTTTTTCTATTTTGTTTAATTGAGACATATAGAGAGTCGTGAGAATTGAATATTAATTGAGATTTTCGATACATAATAGAAGTAAATTTCTCCTTCTATCATAATTTAACTTCAACTTCTAATTTACTGTATATGTTTATTAATATGTATATATAAATAAAAAATTATTTATATCATCATGCATATTAAGCAAGAATATTTAATGATTAGGAGTAAATCAGTCGTTTGTTTGCATTCTTAAAAGGAACACTAGATGTTTATAATCTATTTTATGTAGTGAGATTTCGAAGCAATTTAAGTATTTGTAAAGATTCTGAATGATTGAATTTCTAATTTTCTTTAAACTATTTCACTACGAAAGAAGTACTTCATGAGTAATATATAAGTACAATATATATCAGTCTCAATGTTTTTTCGCTCAAACTTAAGGGAAATATGAGATTAATGATCATGTTATTTTCTTTGTATAAAAGTTCTTTTATCAGAATCAACTTTTCCATTTCTTTACAATTTATTTTTATATTTCAATCTAGGTTAAAGATGTGGGTTCATTTGAAAACTACTGGACAATTCATTCGTTACGCAGTAAGGTCCAGGAATTTAAATCAATCCCCGCATTGCTACGTGTGAACTTGCGCACTGAAATTTATCCCTGAATTTATGCAAGGTACACGAGTTTGTCACAAAAAATTTTTTGAATTTTTCCGTTCATATCAGATAAAGTTTCATTCATTTAATTTGAATAGCAAATAAAAATCATCATGTTCAAACCATTAAGTATCTATATGTGTTAAAAAATTTCCTCATAATTCAATGAAAACATATGTACCAAGTAAATTTATTCAGCCATTCATATCCCAGTGATTAAAAATTATATTCGTGAAGAGCCGAAAACGATTTATAGGAAGCAAAATAGCATCTTATAATTTAAAGTTCACAACTTTAAAAAATATAAAAAGTATTATTTATAAAATAAAATTATCCTAACTTTATAAGAATAATGAAATATAAATTATTGTTAGATCTTGCTAAAATCTCATAATCTTCATAATTCCCAAAAGCCAGATAATGAATAGTAATTATAATAATAATTTCACATTATCATTTTATCAAAATAAACCAAATTCCTTTGACAATTTTAAGGTATTGTACTCACATTCACACTCTCTTTAAACTTCTTTTTTCCTTTCCTTCTCCCACAGTTGAGTTCCTCTTGAATTTCCATTAGAGATTTTCCCTTTGTTTCAGGCACAACAAAGGCGATGAATGTTAATCCAAAGAAGCAAGTAGAGGCAAACCAGGCAAAAGAAGCGTAAATTCCACAACTGTCAGTCACGACTTGATGAAGTTTGGAAACTACAAAAGCCAGGAGTGAACCCCAAAGATTAGCCGAGGAGACAGCAAATCCCTTCACACTAGTTGGAAATAATTCTCCTAGCATCATGTAAGGCAGAGGATTTAAGCCAAGAGCTATGATCAGTTCATAAAATATAACAAAAGACACTAGAATTGAACCTAGGCCAGTCATATCCACCTTCATCTGAAACTTCAAAAAATAGAAGATGGCACTCAGAGCAAGGGACATTCCTCCCAGAAAAGTGGTTGTCATCAACAAAGGTTTTCTTCCAATCCTGTCCACTAAAGCAGCTGCAGCCAGTCCTGCGATCAGCTGTAATAAACTCAGAAGAATTACAGCATATGCTGCGGGTAATTCGGATCCACTTTGTTCAAAAATTTCCTGAGTGTAGGATTCGATAGCAGCTATACCACTGAATTGAAGAATTAATTGTAACCCAAAAGAGACTAAAACAGCTTTTCTGTTTCCTGAGGTGTCAAAAAGGTCCCAAAAGTGCCCTTTATTCATTATATCCCTAATTACAGCTTTCTGCATTTGATCAGCTTCTTCTTTAAGGTCTTCTTCATTTTTGTACCTTCTTAACCAAGAAAGAGCCTTTTCAGATTGTAATCTTTTATTTTTTATTAAAAGGTAGTAAGGTGATTCTGGCATCCAGCTGAAGGTGAGGAAGAAGATTATTGGGATGATGCTGGACGCGTAAGCTAGGACATTATAGGAGACGAAAGGTCCTATTGCATGACCGTATAGTTCACCGAAGGTCACCTGGAGTTTAATGAAAGATCCTAGTGAGCCTCTGATGTTTTTGTCTGCTATCTCACCGATGTACATAGGACAGACCACGTAGACGATACCTTGACCGATTCCACTGATGAATCTAGAGGTGTAGAGGACATAGGGATGCCAAGCTATTAGAATGAGGACCCATCCTAGAAAGAGGGGAACTCCTGCTAGTAATAAACTCGCTTTTCTTCCAATCCAGTCGACTATCAGGCCTGCAAGGATGTTGCCAGGGATGGATCCAAGAAGGTAAAATGATGCTATCCAGGATGATTCATCTGATGTTATTGGGAGATGGGATTCTGGGTTTTTTAAGTTTGGTAGGGTTGGTGAAGTCCAACCTATGTGGGATCCTGATATGGCCAATGAAAGGGTTGCTGAAAGGGGGAAGAAATTCATTGATTAGATTCCATGAAATTTTAGAAGGAAGCTCTCCTTATAACTGAATTCACGAAATTCTAGAAGGATACGGAAGACAAGTATAAATTCGAAATTTAAAATGGTCATGAAAACCTTGGGGTGCTTGGTGTCAGTGAATGGCAGTATGGGAATCTAGAGTTGGAATTGGAAATGGGATCGTATTTATTTTCGATATTATTATTGCGAAGCGTTAAAAATAATTCTCGCAAATGAAACAAAATGCTAATAGTCTATTATTGTTATTTTAATCTCAAATTATACATTGTTTCAGAATCTTCTTCAATAATCAATGTAATCAATTTCACTGGAATGATAATCTTCATTAAATGCAGTAAACCTTCTCATCAAATATCAGTAGCTAAGCAAACATTTAACTTTTATGAGGATAAACTTCGTTTAAAAACAGTATAAGTTGCTCATAAATACCTGTGATTGTAGCAAGATACTGTGGCCATACCTTCGGACGTGGTTTATCCATATTTCGTATTTCTTTAACTTTAACAACTGAAACTAAAAGAAGAAAAATGAAATAATTTAAATTACAATTTAAATAGGATAATTAAATCAGTAAACTACTATACAACTTTTTAAAAATAATTAAGTAGATTTTACGCATTACATGAGAGCACAAACTTGAATGTCGCTTTTGTATGGTCACTTTTCTAGAACTAAAAACGATTTAAAATTCAAAGTTAGAATTTATTCAAATATTTTTCCCATTTGACTCTTCGCCGCAAATTTTGTTTTCCGTTGCATTGTTCTACTTCAACTATTGCATGACTCTATAACATAACACTTGTGTAAATAGATGATGTAGATTAACTATGTTCATAAAAGAAGCACGTGTACTTATTCGAATGCAAGAATCAATTAAGTATTCGTTAAAACTAATAGGAAAAGAATTTTGGAGACTTTAGAAGATTATTTATAATTTATAGCGTTTAATGAGAAATTATTTAATTCACCGAAGAAATAGCAATGAAAACTAATCAGTCTTATACAGAAATCAGATTTGACGCTCAATACATTGCAACTAATATCAAGGTATATTGCAGATGTAGATTTTATACGAAAGTTTATCAGCCTTGCTTATCACACCGAATCTAAATATTCTTCCCCTTCCAAACATTCAATTAAACGTTACATTTTTAGTAAGAAATTACCTTTTTTTCAAATGATGATATTTCTCAAACTAAATCTAATATTCATTTTCTAATTTCATAGACATATTTCCGTTAAAATTAAAGTAAATGAAATGTTAAAAATATCTAAATATGCTAGTTTGAAAAAGTCCTTGAGTTTTTATGTAATCAGATACGATACAAAAGTAAATCTTTCCATCAATCATTATTTGGAAAACAACACTCGTGTAAATATTTAACTAATCTGGAAATTCTAGTTGTGAATCTAGAACAAGTTAGGAAGAATCGAAACAGATCATTTTCAATTGTTGATTAAGAAATTAGTTTTCTATTAAATTTACTAGTATGTTTTCTAACCGTGTGGAAATATCGATTGGGCCCAGATTGATTTCCAGATAGTTTGCCCAAGTACCAACTGGGGCCTAACTGGGATCTCTAAGTGGGTCCCATTTTGGATTGTATTACTTATTAGAATCCTATCTTACCGGATTTCATTTTTGCAGGCACCTCACTTCAAAACAAATAAATATTTTAAATAAATCTAATATTTGAATAAGTCAATTTTAGCCAGTAGATAATTGTTCCTTAAGTGTCGCTATCTTTACGTTTATCTGCTACGAGCAATTAACTTTAATTGTCAGTTTTTTAATGTGATGTCTGAAAACCTGAAATATGTTCAAAAGCGTAACGTTATGTGACATATATAGCTTATTCATAGATATAAGCCTAAGTATAAACTAAGAAGTAACTGGCTCTATTAATTTTAATAATTCAGGAATATGGATTATTGAAAAAAGTGTAGTATTGATCACACTTTGCATTTATTTAATCATATAATTAAAACAATTGTTTCATTTTAATTATTTTTTTGTTTGAGCTACCTAGTTGAGAACACACTTTGTAAATGTAAGAAAATCTTACATTTACATGCTCCATATTTTCAATATTACATATTACATACGGAAAGTCTAGTCCTTACTTTAGGAAGAGAAATCTAAACCAAAAACCTAAAAAATTTTTCATTCTTGAAAATGTATATTCAAAATTTCCCGCGTCAAGTATCTCGAACTTCGAGCTAGTTTCGAGATATCGATCGCTGTCAGTGTCACTTTCAGACAGAGGACAGAGAGAGTCGCCTGCTAGAAAGAAACGAGGTTTTGTGAGCGCTGTCCTTCGACAATACAGATGTTTTATTAGTTTAGAAGATTGTGACGACGAAATCCTCTTAAGTTTTTAATTTATAATTCTTAGATTGAATAAGTGTGACGAGAAAAGGAGATTAGTGATACGCGAGACGAGTTCGCGAAACCCCAGAACAAAATGTGCGGTGGTTTTACGTGCTCTAAAAATGCTTTGACGGCACTGAACGTCTTATACATAGTAAGTTTTTATCATTTTTATAAATTATATACCTAGTTTTTTACTGAAACTGATTCTTAAATCAAGAGATATTTAATCTGTGAATTAAAAACTTTAGGTCGTCGCCTTCATTTTGATCGGAGTCGCCGTTTATGGAAGGGCTTCCGCTCTGGTTACAGATCTACCAATTATTGGTGGAATTTTAGCATGTGGAGTGATACTGATATTGATTTCTATCCTCGGATTGATAGGAGCCGTAAAACATCATCAAGTTTTGCTCTTCTTCGTATCCTTGTCTTTAATTAATTTTTAATAACTGCTTCCCTAGCTTTTATTATGAATGTAAGATTAGACTGACTGATAACCCTTTGACCTTTTACCTACGTCAGTCTTGTTATCAGCACGTGATATTTGTCTTTAGATGTTTTAAGAATCTCTCCGGTAGATGTTCTCTATCAGAGATAATTTTTTAGTTGGTTTTTGTTTCATTTATTATGCATAAGAACATAGATTTTAATCTCAAAATAAAAAAATGTTTTGAATTTATATTCAGCAAAGAAATTCTTTCCCCAGGATTAGTTTTAATGGTAAAAAATTATTTTGTGAGGTACTTTTTTTTATTCCATAGAGGAATATTCATGAATATTTAGAAACACAATTTGTGTAGATATGCTTTCCTATATCTCCATTTTTGCAGCTCAAAGAAACAATATGTATTATTTATGTTTTTTTCTGAGTTTACTGAAGATTTCAGATGTTTTTAAATTTTCTACATGATTATCAGATTATTCCTTAACAATCCTTTATAGTACATGCTCATTCTTTTCTTGCTGTTCCTCGTCCAGTTTAGCATTGCTTGCGCATGTCTTGCCGTCAATACAAAGCAACAAGAAGAATTAGCAGAGCAGGTAATATTCTCAAATCGAGATTTTTATTTACTTAAAATTATAAAGTTATATTAGAAATAAAATTGATTTTTATTTTCCTAGGGCTGGAGAAATGTTGGACCCGATCTAAAGGAAAAAGTGCAAGAAACGTTCGGTTGTTGCGGATTTAACGATACTTCCAGTATTTTCTCTGAATCACATAATATTCCTTGCCCAGAGGTGAATTTTATTCGTCTCTCGTAAATCTTAATTCAAAAAGAGTAATATTTAAGGAAATTATTATTTTTGTGTAATATTTCAGGTTTGCAATCAAGTTAAGGAATGTACTCCGTGTATGCAAAAACTCCAATCTACTATCGATTATGCATTTAAATTATGCGGAAGCATAGGACTTTTCTTCAGTTTTACAGAGGTAAGTTTTATAAATTAATTTTCTAGAATTGATTCAGTTAACACATATTAAAAATAGAAATAATATAGAGGTTCCTGGTTCACGCCCAGGTTGAAGTAGATTTTTTGCTCTTTCAAAAAAAAAAAAAATAAATAACTTAATGGTGTAATAGCATAGAAATTTATCAATAAATACCTGTATATCTTAGCAAACTAAATAAAGTACTAATTTATTACTAAAATATTTATTATATTACCTGGAGAAATGTTTTTTACACTTTAGGATTTTGCAGACTAACACAAAGCTTGTACTTTTCAGTAAAGCAATCTTTTATCTAAAATCGTTAGTAGCGAGTTTTGTAAATGTTTCGTATTTACAAATGTTTACAAGAAACAAATGGTTTTAGTGTTTTCTCTGCGCTTGATCGTTTTAATAGTTGATAAACATCAATGCTTTAAACATTTGATAGACTGCAGGTTTAAATAGCAGAAAAATTCACTCTCACAATTGGTTATGAAGTAAGAACTGTTATAAAGAAGCATTGTTTGCAGCAACAAACTTGTACAAAACCTGATACTACACTTTCATCATGAAATAATATTTTATTTACATAAGAATCTTTACATAATTTTTTAGAAGTATCTGATATTTCAGATTTTAACTTTGTTGCATCTACATAATACATAATTTAAAAAAGAAAATTGCTAGATAAGTACCTGATATTTTTGTTCATGATTTTTTAATAATATACAGTTAATGAATTTAAATAATTTTCAGAAAAGTCTGTAAAAAAAACGTGTGATCTTTTATAAATAATTCTAACACAATATATCAATTGCAGTTCGTTGGTGTGTGGTTGACAGTGCGCTACAGGAACCAGAAAGATCCGCGAGCTAATCCTAGTGCTTTTCTCTAGTCTAACACCATCGCTATGTCCTCTGTTTCCTCGCATGATCATCCTAACAGATGGTGGGTGTTTTCATATAATTGGTTGTGGTCATCCATAATTTATTTCATGACTTCCTTTGATATAATATTAAACAATTAAACACTTAATTTTTATAACATTTCAGATTTTCAACTTCATTTGTTTTCCAAGTTGGAAAGCTATTACATTGAAAACCTTCAAGTCTAGCAACTTTCCAAATTGAAGGCTTTCATTTTAGCTTGCTTTAAAATTATTTGTTTTGATTTTCTGAATGATTTACTCATCTACTTTATAATCAATAAGAAAATCAACTTTAGGGCCGATTCCACCAACTGTCATTAAATTAATAAATTTTAATCCTTGATTAAACCTTTGATTTGCGTACGCAAAGTATTGATTAACTTAAGTTAATCAAGGATTAAAATTTAATCACAGTTGGTGGAATTGGCCCTTAGACTTGCAATCATAATTGATTTAATTTCAGGTGATTGCGGCTTTCTTAGCCAGACGTTATAGAAATCAGTACGACCCAGAATTAAAAGCTGCCAGAGCTGTTTTTCCACGAGATGATTATCTATACTGATACCTTTAGTTTGAAATTTCTTCTCCGATCACAGAAATACTCCTAATGTCTGCGAACATTATTAGATAATTTCTTTAGTTTACTGTAGCATTTTATGCTAAACTAATTACGACGATACTCAACTCAAAATTAGTGAGAACGCGCAATGGAGAAAAAATCTATGGATGATTTAGATTGTATTCAATCCATTTGGGAAGCTTGAATTGTCCTACTTGAATATCAATTTAAATGGCGATATTTTATTTGGACGAGGCTTGCAAATTTTATCATCACGTCTTAGAACAATATCTCACTCTTGCTTAACCAAAGATTGATTTTTTATTATTTAGAAATTGAATAGAATTGCGACGTTGAAAAATGTCAATCCTTGATGTCAATTTTTGTGTTATATATTCTATTTTAATTTAGTAATTAAAACTGCTCAAATCTAATCAATTAATTAATTTGCATAATATTTTTGATTTGGCAAAGAGTATAATATCGAAAAGAACCTGACTTTAAATGCAAATGGTGCTTTAAAAAAAATTAGATGTATAACGTAATTGAAGAAGCTAAGTTAAATCTGATAAAAACTCAATTCATGGCTTGACTCCTAGCTAGTTTTATTATTCATTTTATTAGGTTAGTTAAGATCAGTTTTTCCCCTAAAATCAAAATTCTAATCAACTCAAAATATTGTTTCTAGTAGTTAGAGACAAGTCTGTAAAGTGTAAATTTAACATTAGAGAATTTTAGATGTCTTGATTTATTACTCGTTAAAATCTGTGTGCATTTATTATATGCCAGACTTGGCGATACTTAAAGTGCTCGTCACAAATGCTCGTCACACTCAACTACCACATTATGTTAATTTTCGGTCATGGCCCCTGCCCCTCAGCCGCCTCATCATCTAATGCGGGCTGCCGAAAATTCTAAAGACATAACGCGGAAGTTATTGAGTGTATATACATTTATAATAGATACGTACAACTTAATTTGTAAGGTGACAAGGTTGACACAAAGCTGTAAAAATGTGTATTAAATTTAGGAGAGCAGTATTAACTTTTCCAAAATAATTGGACATTTGTTCGATATATGTAGCTTTCCTTTTTTTGCTTCCTTTTAGGTCTTAGCCATACGACGCTTTCTGCAAATACTGATAGATGATAAGCATAAAATAATTAAAATCGAAGTAGAATATTTTATTTAGTGCTAGCTAATTTTTCTCAATATGTGAAAAAAATGAAAAGTTCAAAAATGAGGATTGTATCGAATGAATTTTCAGCTTAAGTACATATCTGTCTAAACTCCTCTTCGCCTTTAGCAACAATCCATATCTTTTCTAAAATGCGAACGCTGTATTTATGATTCTATTAAATACTATACGTAATTAGAAAGATTATTGCTACTTGAGAAAAAGTAGAATATTGTATAAGTATCGAATAAAAATAACGCTGAAATGAAAAAAAAATCAGTCTTATTATTTGATTTATACATTATAAATTTACTCTATCAGTTTTATACATTAAAAATTTACCTAACATTCCTTAGTTTACATCTCTATAATAAATAATCTGGGGACTATAAAATAAGTTATAAAAATTGTACAAAATGTTTAGAATTCAGATGTTTATTCCGCCTACCTTTTCGACATTTTCAGGCTTTCTTTTTCCAAAGTTGAGTTCATCTTGAATTTCGGATAGTGATTTTCCTTTGGTTTCAGGAACATAGATAATTATAAATGCGATTCCGAGGAAGCAAGTGATGGCGAACCATGCAAAAGAAACGTCAATTCCTGAGGAATCTGATACGACTTGATAGAGTTTAGAAACTACGAAGGCCAAGAGACAAGACCAGAGATTTGCGAGACATACGGCAATTCCTTTGACATTCGTAGAAAAAAGTTCGCCTAGCATCATGTAAGCGAGTGGACTTAAACCTAGAGCAATAATCAATTCATAAAAAATTACGGACGAAACTAAAAAATATCCGTACGATTTCATGTCAAGTTCTTGGTGATGTTTTAGATAACAAAAAATCGCGCTGATGGTCAAAGTGACTCCTGCTAAGAAGGTAGTACTCAGGAGCAATGGCTTTCTTCCTATTTTATCCACCAAGGCGGCAGCAGCAAATCCAGCTGCTAATTGTAAAACTCCCAGAATTATTACTGCTACTGCTGCCGATAATTCTGTTTCTGCTTCTTCCATTATTTCCTAGAAAGATGAATTGAAGTAAAGTTTCATTATTATATTTATATTAATTTATTATTTAATGAGTCAGTCTCCCTTAAAAATTTGTCTAACAATTTTTTTTTTCTAGAAGTGTAAAAATCCTCTACCTGAGTATACGATTCAATAGCAGCTAGACCACTAAATTGTAAAATGAGCTGAAGTCCAAAACAGATTAAAACAGCCTTTTTGTTTCCTGGAGTGCTGAAAAGATCCCAGAAGTGACCTTTATTGACAATGTCCGCGAACACAGTCTTTTGCATCTGGTCAACCTCTTCATTGATTTCTGCATCACGAGTATATGTCCTTAGTTTTCGAAGGCTTTTTACAGCATCAGACCTTCTGTTCTTCATGAGAAGATAATAAGGTGACTCCGGCATCCAAACAAATGAAATAAAGAATATTAACGGGATGACAGCACAGGAGTAACCCAGGGCATTGTAGGAAACATACGGTCCGATCGCATGACCATAAAGTTCTCCAAGGGTCATCATTAATTTTATAAATGATCCTAGAGCTCCTCGGATATTTTTATGAGCGATTTCACCTATGTACATGGGGCATAAAACGTAAACACTTCCCATGCCGATTCCACTGATAAATCTAGCGGCATACAGAACATAAGGATGCCATGCTATCACTATTAAAATCCATCCTACAAGAAGAGGAATATTAGATATTAATAAACTGGCCTTTCTTCCGATCCTGTCAACTATAAGGGCAGCAAAAATACATCCAGGAAGAGATCCTAGCATTAAAAAGGATGTGATCCAAGCGGCTTCGTTCGATGTCACTGGAAAAGGTGAGTCTGGAGATTTTAAAATTGGAATAATAGGTGATGTCCATCCTACATTAGTTCCTAATATCATCATCGAGATGGTGGCTGTAATAAAAAAATTCATAATATTAACATTTAGAAATCTTACAAGGTGTGACCACATATTTTGTTAAATGGCACATTCGAATATATATTATTAAAGATAATTTAATTTGTTAGTTAAATTATGAATCTGTAAGCTAATTAGAAAATTACAATCCAGAATTTCAAAAAATATTTTCATTATGAATTCAATATATTATCAGATCACGTAACGAGTAATCCATGAGTCAAATTAAATTGGTATAATACAATGTCACATTCATTCGCTCTTCACGAAACAAATAAAACCATAAAAGTTTTATAATTATGATAATCAAATTTAACATAAGGAACTTCGAATTTCAACCATCACAAAGAAATATGGCCTACAACACTCATGATGGAAAGGTATTATCAGTGAATAAAGAAGTATATAAAAAAAAGTAGGGTAAAAAATGAAAAAAAAAAATGAATCTTTTAAAGTAATAATTATATCATATAATTTCATCTTTATTCAAAAATTATTGCTTTATAGAACTCTGGAAAAGTTTCATCGGCATCATCAGATTAGGGAATTTAATTTACAGATATGAGGTGTTTCTTTAAGTTTCTAGAAAAACATTCTTATCATTTCTCACCGAAAATTCGGAGAAAAACACGTGTAAACAAATTAGGTTTTTACTTTTAAGAAGACCATTACATATTACTATACTTATTATTACATACATACAATATTTTTAAATTTGCAAAATGTATATTCGCAAACTTTTCAAAAAAGAGAAATCAAATTTTTTATTTTATACTGAAAATTTAATTGATTTGGTTAATTATTTGAAATTTACCTGTGATTGCAGCTACATACTGAGGCCATTGCACAAATGCACTAAACATTTTTTACAAAACTTTTATTCACTGCCAGAAACTGTAAAAATATAAATATCTAAATTTTCTTTCTTCTTTCTTTCTTCCTTCTTTCTTTATTTTGAGAGTTTTATATCTCAATGTAAGCTTCTTCTTGTTCTTGGAGAAAGAAGTCTTCAGTTTAAAGCAGTTTAAAGACTGACCGCTACTGAATGCCGATAAACACTGTACAGTAGACTATTTCAATCTATACATATACAGGAATTCCCACTTTCAATTTGATAGGCCATGAAGCAGGTGTCTTTTCCTAATATCTTGTAAACAGGATACTGTAAATAAACAGAAAACATTGACGTTTTGAGTTTTGCAAGGATGAGACACTTGGAATATTATTTTGAAATATATTATACTTTGACTTAATTAATTAAAAATGTTTCTTTACTACGAAAAAATTTGTGTAAATAATATATTATTATATTTAAAATTAAATGTAATTATAATTAACTACAATACTAATTTTACCTTTGCAGAATCACGATTGAAATTAACAACACGTGTTGAACCATTCCTATCAATCCTATCAAAATTGTGGAACAGAGAAAACACATGTTCAGAGATATAAAAGATCATTTGATTAGACGTATTTTATTGCACTTATATATACATCAAGTAATGAAGTAATGATTTATTTTCACATTGTTTTTTTCGAGAAAAACGCATTTGAAGTTTTCTTAATTGAAAAATTATTTTAAAAATTATCTTACTATTAATTGGCGATGTCTGCACCTTGCACCTTTGAAAGTCTTAAAGCAGAATATGTACTGCCTTAACGCATATTTGTTATTTTTCTCATATTTAAAATAACAAATATTCTGCATATATGTGTCAATATTTAAATATGCTAATATTGAAAAAGCATGATGCAATAGTTGCATTAATAAAATTTAACATTGTTTAAGGAAATTCTACTTTGTTTTTTCAGTGCCCGCATGGTGGACGTATGCCACATATTTTTATTATTGTGACGTAGCGAGACAATGTATCTATCTAATAAAGTCCAATATAAATAGGAGGGGATTCATGCTCGTCGTTAACTTCTCAGCATCACAAGTTAAGTAATTATGTAAGTAACTTTTAAAGCTTCGTTGAATCATATGTATTTCAATTTAAATATAAGTGGTCAATGTAATTACGAAACAGAATAGAAGACGAATTATCATCACGTTGTAACTTGTACTTTGATAAGAATTCATTTTATAATTTCTTCTGATCAGTTTTAAAGTAATCTTTTGTTTATATTTAATCTTTAAATACATTTTTCTTTAGAAATTTTTCATCATCAAGTGATAAAAAATGCGCAGACTTATCAACAGTTTCAAATTATTAATCATAAGTGTAATTCTTGTGTGCGTGCTGTCCACGACTACTAATGGAACTGTAGAAGATAATACTGTTGAGGTTTGTTCCTTACCTGATAATTTGATTAAGGAAATTGATTCCTATGAAGAAATAGTCAACAAAATTGTGGGGACAGCGATTAATGGATCCTTCAAAGGTTTTACTTGGAACGAACTGTCGAAATTTGTGGATAAATTTGGCAGCAGATTTGAGGGAACACAAAATTTGGAAAATGCGATAGACTATATGCTAGAAAAGTCAAAAAATCATACTTTAACGAACGTTCATGGTGAACCTGCTATGGTGCCCCACTGGGTCAGGTAATTTCAGTTTTTATAATCTTATTCTTTTCTAGAATCTATTAATATTTCAATTGAAATTTTTATAAAATTAAACAGAGGATCTGAATCAGCGACGCTAATTTCCCCCCGCCAGCAAGATATTGCACTTTTAGGATTGGGATATAGTGTAGGAACTCCTAAAGATGGAATCATAGCCACAGCTATTGTCGTTAAAAGTTTTGATGATCTGAAAAAGCGTGCCAATGAGGTAATCGTCATTTTAAATATTTTAATATTTTCTATAAGGCATAGTACCGAGTATTATAATTAGATCTAGGTAATTTAATCTTTTTTATTACTAGATTCCAGGAAAGATTGTTGTCTATAATCAAGATTTCGAATCTTATGGAAAAACTGTGGTATACAGATCTCGTGGAGCTAGTGAAGCTGCAAAATTAGGAGCTGTGGCCGTTCTGATTCGATCAATTACACCCGTTTCGTTATATACTCCACACACAGGCATGATGTCTTATGAAGAAAATGTAACAAGAATTCCTGCTGCTTGTATTACAATAGAAGATGCTGAACTTTTATATCGATTACAAGGCCAAGGCAAGTATTTTGTGAAAAGTATAACTAATAAATAAAATTCTGAATATTATACTCGAGAATTAAATTTTAGAGAAATTAAAAAAAATTTTAACAATTTTTCAGGAGAAACACTGAAAATACATCTGAAAATGGAAGCTCAAATGCTTCCTGAAGTCCAATCACGAAATCTTGTGGCTGAATTAACTGGTGATAGACAACCTGCCAAAGTTGTCATCGTTTCCGGTCATATAGATAGTTGGGATGTTGGTCAAGGAGCCATGGATGATGGAGGAGGAGCTTTTATTTCCTGGAGTTCTTTGGTTCTTCTGAAAAAATTAAATTTGCGTCCCAAAAGAACGATAAGGTAAGGTAATCAAATCCATTTTATATTCTTTATCTAATTTGAAACAATTGATTTTATTGTAGAGTTGTAATGTGGACTGCTGAAGAGATGGGAATAGTTGGAGCGAGTCAGTATATTCGAAGCCATGAAGCAGAAAAAGAAAATCTTCAATTCATTATGGAATCTGATATTGGAACATTTAAGCCTCTCGGATTGACCGTTTCAGGAAATCGTGAAGTGCAGTGTATTGTACAAAGGATTTTAAAGTTAGTAAAAATTATAAAAATTACAAATGAAAAATGAAAAATACAGTAACTTTGGATTTTGTTTCTTTTTTAAGCTTGTTGAAGCCTCTGGGAGAGCTGAGAGTAAGAAGCGGTATCGATGGTCCAGATATTGGAGAATGGCTACAAATGGGGGTGCCAGGAGCTGGATTATGGAATCAAAATGATAAATATTTCTGGTATCACCATACGAAGGCTGATACGATGACAGTGGAAGATCCATCTTCATTGGATGCTGGAACTGCTCTTTTCGCTGCAGTTTCGTATGTCATGGCGGATATAAGTATTAACTTACCTCATGGCAAATCTAGTTAGAATGTGTACTTTAATAAGTTCACCCATTAATCTTGTGCGTTGTTATTTATTTTATTAACAATGAACAGACTCAATACATTTCAACATTTAAGTACAAATAGATAGTCTATCACTTTACATTACCATGTTGTATAAATATGTGGGTTTCTTATCTTAATTGCACCTACAGTGTTTACAAATTTTCTTATTATCAAGACTAATGTCATAAAATACCTAGACATTTTCGTTGCTATTTCTTTTGTAAAAATTCTTAACTAATAACTCTTATCGAAATTAACTACATAATACACTTTAGGAATGGACGAGAAATTTCTTTGATCACGTATCATTTCTGTAGATCAGCACTTTTTCTTATTAAACTTTTCTAATTAGATCAGGGTATCTTCATCTTGGGGTTGGAAGACCATCATTGATGAATGTTGAGAATTCGTTCGTTTTTCGCAACCACTGCCATTCATAGAGCAATCAGGAGAGCTTTCATCATATGCGATATAGTTTGTTGCTGTGCTGCTTGTTGAAGGCATATCATTCAAGTCTGGAGAAGCTAATGGTGGTCCTTCAACGTGACGAGATCCATTACTGTTATCAAGGGAAACAATATGCATGCTGTAAGATTCTCTATATCCAGAAGTACTCGAAGTGTCTTCATCATAAGAAATATCAGACTGTGGACGAAGATGATGATGATGTTGTTGATGTTGGATCTGATGTTGGCTACTTTGTTCTGATATAGTGTTGGTCCTCTCGCCCTCTGCTTGTTTCATCGAAAAACTTCTTGATCGTATCGAAGATGTTTCAGATGGAATGCTAATTACAGTAGAGTCTGCAACTGTTGTTGTTGGTGTCGCGGACGTTGTTGGCGTTGCTGAAGATGATGGTTGTTCTGCTGGTGTTGTATCTGGTTCAAGTTTCGTTTGTGGAACCTAGAAATGAGGGATTAGGATAAGGTTTTAGCAGAATATTTCCAGAATTTGAATTATCGTTATCATTTTTATTTATTTTCATTCAGTGATGTCTTCTTTAAAGCTAGGTTCTGTTTTCCATTTTTAAAACTTAACTTAATTGTTTATAACAGAAAAGGCCAACGTCAGTTCCCAGCGCTTCTTCTAACTACTTTTTCCTCCCCTTCTCCTGCCTTTCAACTTGAGTTCTCCTCTTCTCTTTCCTCTCTTCCCACATAATCCTATCGAAAGCAGTAAGAGAGGGGTTTGGCGAGTTGACAGATTTTTGCACTTTGCCCGGCCGTTGGCCTTTCCTGGTTTAGAATAATTCATTTATGCCTACTTGGAAATCATGCGGTAGTTGGAAAGATGTGTCCAGACTGTGATGAGTATGGGGAGGGAAACTGAAGTCTCTAGACTAGAATAGAATAAAAGTATTAGAGAGGTGGCTCTGATGCATTTTATGAAACAGGCAACATACTGTTTTATACAGAAGATAATTCGCAGAAGAGATAATTCATAAAAGAGATCATTAAATAGAGATTATCTAAAAAAAGAAGTAAAAAAAGGATTATTTGCAAGAGTCATACCAGTCAGATTATTTTACCTCAACATGAGCCCTTCGACTCTTCTTCAAGCGAAAGGTCCTTTTGCTTTGACCCATTGACCTCTGCAGTCGTGGTTTGTCTGGACGAGATTCGCTCGAGCTGTCCTCGGTCGGACTGTTCGGACTCAATTGACTCGTCACAGTCTCCCCTAAGAATCCAATTACTTATTTCATGCTAATTTTATCGAGTTTTTCTATACTAAAATCTGTCTAACCATGCCAAGGTTAAAAAGTACCATCTGATGATTAGGGGACAATTCCTTCACCACGATCTGAAGTTTACTTCTCAGGAAAATACCTAATGGTCTCTATTGCTTGAGTCTATTTTATTTCAAATAAAAACAATAAGTAAGTCGAGAGTGAAGAAATCGAAATTGGCTAATATAATTAGGATCTAAGATTGCTCAAGGAATAAAAGTAAGCATGCTAAATTAATTTTGTCTTGTGTATCTTTTGCTGTTGATATAGATAATTATGAGATGATTAATGATGATACAAATTCATGTTACTTTTTTGTATTATATTAGTTTCAATTTATTTGATTTTGTTTAAAATTCATTTATCGTTTCAGCTTTAATAGGATGAGGAACACTTAATGAGTTGAGAAACGGAAATGAGATAATGTATGGTGGGTAAATGAGTCCTAATATTTTATTTATTTTCTTTTAAGTGAGTGTAATTAGTTTTTAGACTTTCTTCAAATATTTTGGTACTGTTAATTTTAAAATTATGTAGGGTCTATTAGGGCGTGAACTGGAATTTACCTGATGAGTGTCTATACTCTACAGAAGAGACAAAGCGCAGTTTTGGCGCCTTATGATGAGTAAAGATAGAAGATGGTTTGGTTCTATCTGAAACATGCCACATCGAACATCTAATATTCTTAGGACCAGCGCAGAATAAGGCAAACCACAATTTGACTTTTTTATTTTTCATTTCGCTATTGGTGATTAGGCCAATTGATTTATTATTTTTGAAAATTCTGGACTTTGAAATTATTGGACTATTGTCAAATCTTATCAAGCATTAACAACCACGTAGACTCTCCTATTCAGTTTACAGGAATTACAAATTTTTAACATAAGAGTGAAACGTTAAATAATAGTATAAAGAGAGAAACATGCAAAAATAATATATCTCGACGAAAATAAAATTATATATTTTTGAAGCCAAATCACCAATGCTTTATCTTAACTGTGGATCTGTGGGGTTTTTCTGGACTTTCCTAATAATAAATCTACGCGGTTGCTTCGATTGTCAATTTTTGATTTTTCTTTTTAAATTTTGGTTATAGCAAATTTTCTATGAAGTACTAAGAAAGCTCATGTGAAAATGAACGGCCTAGAATATCAGGATGATTGTGTGATAGGGAATTAGGCAAAAAGACATTTGGACAATGAGCAGACCACACAAGTGTAAATGAGTGACACAAGTGTTTCTTTTGTGTTTTCACAAGTTCTTGTTAGAAATAATCTTTGCCAAAGACAGAATAATAAAGATTAAAAAGCAAAGAAAAGTCGAAGCAACTACGCATTAAATAGCGCTAAATGATGATATTAGGATACCAACTGTTGGACATTACCATTGTCTAAATACTGCTATGTAGTAATTCGGAGTTATAATGTAACGGATGTTACGAGGGCACACAATTGTCACATATCTTGATAAAAAAATAACGTACAGGGTTCAAGAAGTCACGTCAAGAAAATTAGGGTACAGATTGGTGTTTTAAAAAGCGAGGGTTTACATAACAGCAGGATATATTAATTAATAATCATCAGGGCTCGGAATTCCTAAATCAAATGATAAAAATAAATTATTCATAGAAGAAGCAAATCAAATGAATCAGGAATATTTCCTTTTGTAGATTTATAGAATATTTTAACAAAAAAATTGAAAGAGATTTATGTAAAAGTTTATTGCATACAAAGTCGATAGGTTAATTACTACTTTCTAAACTATAGCTAAAAATACGTGTTCATCTATAAAGGTTCTTCTAGAGTGCTGTAATATCTAAATACACAGAGGAATTTTAATTTATTGTTTATATATTAATTTTATTCCGAACCCTGGTTGTGTTAAAAAAAAGCGTCGTTGAGTTTGGGCCTTACCTTTGTTCCCTAGCTAGCAATAGAAGTCACTCATTGATCAATTTGTCAAGAATGAACTGATATGTAAAAAATAAATATTTTAGCTGGAATAGAGATTTCATGATTTATAAACTAGAATATTATATTTTTTTTTATTTTAATTTTAAAGATTTCTTAGCGTCTCATAGACAATGGCTCGATCCAACTGTGGTAAAGAGAAAGCGAAATTGAAAATGTCACACTGTACAGTCAACAGCGGTGCTTTTAAAAATCAGTAAATTAGCGATAGCAAAAACTCTATCATTGAGAAAGAATCAGTCAGTCGGTTATTTATAATGAGTGTATGATTTTTCAATTCTTCCAAGAATCTTAAATCCTTACACTGTTTTTAATTCTTTATTCTTGTAAAATATTTCAGAAACTTTCTTCTTGTATCTTAACTGATTCTAAAAAGAGTATTTCAAGCTTTAATAATAAAAAATTGCAATTCAACGTCTAATTGTTTTTGTACCATTTGGCTGCTTGTAATTTGTAATCCTCGGTAAATCTGTAAAGTTAAAAAGACTTTAAATAATTCTGTAAAGTAAAATACCTGTTCCATGAGCATAATCAGATGATTGGCCTTCTCCAGGGACACCTAGGTCACTTCCATCTCGAAGAGTCGTGGACCCTGCACTTGTACTTGAAATTGAACCTATGCAAATTAAAATTAGTTTATAAAATTAAATTATAATTACTCTTTGAATTTGTATTATTTATTAAAAGTATATTGTATTCACCCCTTTTAGTTGCTCCATTAAAAGCTGTTTGATCAGGTATCGTAGCTTTGGTCGTGCTGCTGGAATTGGTCGATTGATGGGAAGAATGTCCAACAGTTTGGAGACCTGTTGAATGTGAAACTGGAGTTTCTGCTGGAGTACGATTTATGTGAGCTCTGGATCCCAAGTCTCCAGTAAGTAGGTCGATAAGTAATGAAGGCCTTTGGGTACGAGGTCCTCCTTCGTTTGTGACATGCATGTCTGCTACACTTCTCTTTGGTTCTGGTTGCATTTCATCTAAGAAAAAATAAAACATTTATAGGTATGTATATATTGATATGTATGTAATTATAATTGAATTCCAACATAATATTTTGTATATAAATAATTCCCCATAACTCACCAAGCTTCCGATCTTCAATTTCTTCTTTCAGAATCTTCAAATCGTGAATAAGATCTGCGAGCAAAGAACCTCGAGATTTGGGGACACAGCAAGTCCAGTCTCCATTAATTTTTTCACGAATTATAGTCTGCATATTTCTTTCATGTTCAGATATTGGAGCCTGTCCGATTTTTTGAACGATGAATGGTAACATCTGAATGTAAAGAGGTGTACGATGAGTTACTACAAATTCCAAAAAGTCCCACAAATATAGAGATGCCTCGTTTCTTTTGTTTAGTAGTCTCATCGTTCGCAATATTTTTGGCCACTCGGTCGTGAGTTCACTCTCAAAGCAGATTGTTATTATTTTTAGAGCTGGTAAAGAAAAGATTTATTAAGCTTTGGGCAAAAATCTAGTTTTAAAGATACGGTTAAAAAATGAGTAATTATATCTTACCTAAAAATGCAATTTTGTACAAAATAACTGATATCTTTGTTGGGAATTTAGCATCTCTAGCAGCAAAAGTCAAACTTCCTGCCCTCATGTCTGCAGCGCCTTTCATATTTTGAGAAGTTATTAGTAAAGTTTTTGCTCCAGCAGGCCAAAGAGTATTCAAAACTGCTGTCAAGGCAAAACTTATATCCGTTAGCCTCAATTTCGGTACATCTAGAAGTAAAATTTAATATTGAATCTTGATATTTAACCAAGAAATAAATACTCTTTATGAAAAAAATATTGTAAAACCTTTCCTGCCAGTGCCAACTCTTAAAAACAAGGGAATCAGCAAATTTAATAAAACATTTTCCGTCCTCGTGTGAGTTGAAAACATTCCGTGACCACCACAAGTATTTTCTAAAGAATATCCTTCTCCCAAAGAAATAACATGAAGGGCAATTAATCTTAAAACAGTCGAGCAAAAATGCTGAGGGGGTATTTTTGACATTAGGGCAGTAGAAGCAGATGAAGTAATTTCTATTCCTGTCGTATCTCCGATTATAATAGCCTAAGAATGATGAAAGTTTATTAAATAATTGTTTTATTATTATAAAATATTCTGAAAAGGAGATTATTTTGTTTTGGATTAATAACCTGACAGGTGCTCAAAAGTGTTTTCAGATATTGAAAGTGAGCAATATAAGGACACTTCAAAAGAGTTTCGTAGATTCCTTTCAGTAGATCGCTAGCTGCATCCCAGTCGATATTTCTTCTTATCGAGGCTTTTTTGTAAATTTTACTAAATGTTTTATCCAATCTACGTAAAATTAAAGTCAAAGCTGGTCGCATATCGTCATTTGACCATTCTGTTGATGGCAAAATGTCATTCATGTATCTTTTTAATCCGCGACAGGCCATTGTCTCTGGATCGTAGGGAGAGACTTTCAAAAGACTGTGAGCAATATCTGCCAGTCGCTGAAAATTATTTCGATATTGAAAGCTATTATATATATTCAAAATTATAATAATTTATACTAATTATAATAATTACTTACAATGTGACATTTTGAATCCAGGATCTCGATCATTTTTCCATCCTGGGATTTTTTATTGATCTCTACAAGACGGACAGAACAACGGGCTACAAAATCTCCTACCATATTCAATAAGGTATCCCTTGGTCTTCTGAACTCATTTTTGTGACAACTGTCAGTGTCATCATTATCTCTATCATAAAGTGTTCGATTTTTTGTATGTTCCATATATTTTACATGAGCTTCATCGTCGAAATCAAAACCAGGAGAATAAGGTCCTTTGCCATAATTCCTTTGACTCGATCCTTTGTGTTCTGGACTCGATTTTTGAGGTCTGTTGTAGTATCTAAATCAGGTAATTAAAATAGAAAGATTCCTTCGGGAAAGGGATCTAATTACCAAATTAAAAGTTAAATTACTTTGTTAAGGTCTCAGAGTTGTTTACGAGAGTCCTAACGGCAATTGCCAACTGGTTTATAATTTCTTTTTCAGTTTTTCCTTCTCTGTTGTAGGTAGGTTGCTGTATTTTCTGGACATAGCAAGGCAGGATAGCTTCCAGGATTGTCTAACAAGAATAAGAAACAAATAGAGAAAGATCTAATTCATCTGCAAAGAAGTATATATAAATAATCTTTACCAGCATCTGTTGTCCTCTGATTGAGTCTGCTGCATAGGCAATGACCATTACACAAAGGGAAATGCAATCCAGAACAGTCACATTTTCATCCTCATCATGGTAACAAAAATCAATTGCTTTTAGAGGTTTTTCTTCTTTTACGAGTTCTCCAATATTTAAAGGATCTGGCGAAGGATCTTCCAGACTGAGGAGTAAATTGAAGAGACAAGTCGAAGGAACCTAGAAAATACAAAATAGAGGATTATACCAAGGTTTAAACGTCTTCAGTTGGAATCGATTGCTAGAACTTTCCAACCTTGTGAGCATCACCAACAATACTTGTTTCGTCAGTATCCAAAATCGTCGAAACACTTCCAAACATCTGAAGAATGAAGGGCTTCCTATTCAAAAGATAAAATTGTTTCACAGCATGTTCAACTGTCGTTGTCACGAGTTTATTCGTCTGATGAGTTGAGTAAAGTTGCAACAAGGTTGGCATGATTAAAAGATATCCATTGATAGAAAAAATATTCTTGAAATTCGTGGCAGCATTTATGTAAGTTGCAACCACATATCGTAAAATGCAGGAATTTTCGCTGTGAAGTATTATCGCCCCATTTAAAACATTTAAAAATAAATGAATATCACCAGAATATGCAAAATTTCCTGCCATAGCTTCAAACATTCGGGCGATTAATCTCACCCACATAAATTTGTGCATCACGTCCAACCCTAGAAGTTCCTAAGAAAAAGAATGATATAATTAGTTACAGTTATTATTAAAAGTAAGAATCTTTGGAAATTAAACTTTATTCGAATGTACTTACCCTTCCCATTTCTCCTCCCTTGTAAAGGTCAAGATCAGCCTCTAAAGCCTTCCTGGGAAAAGATGGTAGTTTCATAAGTTCTTCGTGTAAGAAAACAACTCTTTGAACAACCATATCAACGTTTTTTAAAATTGCCCAAGTCAGCATTACTTTTCCAATTTCGACAAACTTGTGCAATAATTCTTGACGTTGGAGGGCATTGAAAGCCTCTTCTGGTTTCATGTATACCAATTCAAGTTGAGGATATTGTGACCTTTTGAAGAAATAGTAATCTCGAACATATGATGAAGGATTGTGTATTTGATCTGGAAAGAATAGAAAAGTTGATATAATATCATTATATATTATTGATATAATCATAATATCGTTATGATGGAAATTGTTTTTAAAATAATAATCACGTGTTTTGTAGTCAACAAGGAAGTATTCCTTATGTTTAGACTCATCAATTCCAAAGAAATCTAGAGATTCTCGAAGAATTTGACAAAACTGGGTATCTTCCTGAACAGGAAATTGAGAAGGAATTCCACCAGCATCGGGGTCTTGAGGACCATGGACAATGATTTTCTTCGCGGAAGGTACATTTGCTGTTAGAAGGATGGAAGCATCACATTGTTCTTTTCTAAGAATCTGTTTTAGGTCCTTGAACATTATCCCATGAACACTGTGCACCACCTAATTATCAATTCAATTTTTAGGGTAAGAAATATTTCAACACATTTTAATTTGCAGATATTGATATAAAACTCACCATCCACAATATGGATAGTGCAGTACCAATTAGTTTCTGTCCTTCCTCGTGAGGAGAACGAACATAAAACATAATGTAACCAATAATGTAGTTGTAGAGAGCAAACGCTGCTTGTTGAGGAAGCTTTGGTATGAATCTGATAAGGTGTCTCAACACTTTGAACATCTGTTCTTGTTTGTCTCTAGTTAATCGTTCCAGAATATATCTAAGGAAGAGAGCACTGTCTTCCACTAGGCAATTCCAAATGACGTGATAAGCAACTTCGTAAACAGCATTTCCGTCATCAGAAACAGCAGCATCATCCAAAAGGGCAATAATTTGGACGATAGCAGAGCATAAAGATGAAGGAAAAAGGGAAAGCGCTGATTGACCATGATGTGATAAATTTCTGGGCACCAAGTCTCCACCGTCCTCATCAACATTTCCTGAAAGTATGATAGTATTATTCATTAATTATTAATCGATTTATTTAATTTATACTTAAATTTCATCAAGTACCTTCATCATGATCATCTCCCACTGGACTGGGTTCATAAGCAGCTTGGACAGTGATAGGTATCGTTGTAAGAAGAAAATTCTCCCTTTCTTCCCTTTTCTTATCATCCTGAGCTTGTAATGCTCTCTTTATCAATTCGGTTTGCTGCTTTTTTCTCGTTTTTGTTGCAGTTACCAATGATCTCTAAAATAACAAACATCAATCAAAATGCTAGTTCTCTCTCAGATCCTAATTTTCTACTAAATTCTAATTCTAAAACTCACATGACGTTCTTGACTAATCGTAACTTCCTCAACTTTAGTCTTCACCTGGGGCATCCATGGTGGGTCAACAACAGGTAAAGATTCGATACCAATTTTAGGAGATGGAAGAGTAAACTCAATTCCTGGTGGAGGGACTTTGAATGTCACATGAGCAGTTTCCTCCATTCGAGGCCAAACTTGATACCTTAATTTCCACAAGACTTGGAACCTTAAAATTGCATTGATTCGAATCGAGGTGCTACTATGCTGAAGACCCTGATGCATTAATTCACTTGCTTGATTTGGCGCTCGAACAGCAGCCACTATGAAAAGTGAAGCTGCTGAAGCGCAAACCTCTTGATTTGCTTCTAATAAAAGCTCCCAGGCGACTGGAAGGACGTCTACAAAAAGATCGTCGGACATCACAACAGCACCTTTTACCAAGGTGGCCAGAGGTGCGTGAAAAACATCTTTTACTTGGTTTTGAATATATTTTAATATTGCTGATGGTTCTTTATTAGTTTCACTCTCATCCTCCTCAGGTCCAATTATTTTCGATGCTTCAGCACCTTTTTCTGAATCCTGATCTGCCAAATCTTTTGAGGAGTCTCTGTTTCCTCCTGTCAGACGTCCGGATTGAGATCCATCTGGGTTTTTATCAATTCTGTAATTGAAATGCAAATAAGATAAGTTTATTTAATGAATTTATATCAAAACAAGTCTAAAAATTTAAGGAATCTCTAATTCTTACTTATATTTTCGACCAACACTATCTTTTCTCTTTGGTGAGATTTGACCACTAGTTTGATCAGAAACCTTACGATTTCGTTTCTCCTTCTTTCCATTTTCTTTTTTCTCTGCATCCATATCAAACATATCAGTTCCATTTAAAACTCCGAATTTTTCACCATAGATTTTCCTCACTGATTTTATTAATCTGCTGCCTGCTCTCATCTGTCTTCGATGGCAAAAGGGATGACAGAAAATTTGATGAGAGCAGTAAAAATTAAAGGAGTTCATCGTTTGTACCATAACTCTCATCCACGGAAAATTTTTATTTGTTTCGTCTGTATCGTTGCTATCACTTGGACTTTCTGGGGGTTGATCATCACTTAAAATTCCTGGGGATTCTTCGCCACTAACTTCACCCCCAAGTCCTGTTTCCGAGGTGTCACTTCGATCTGAGAGAGAGCTGACTTTTCTCTTAGATTGGATCGAATCTGCTCGTCTGACAATGTCTGAAAGAAAATATTATTTCAGAACTGTAGAAAACTTTTAAAAAATGCTTATCGCTTTAAAAATGAGTTTCCCAATATTGAATACTTACAAGCTTCACATTCTGTATCTTTGCCTTCTTTAGTATTCCTTCTTAATTTGAGACTCCTTCTTTTAAAAGAACCTGTATTCGCATTGCCAGTTGTGCCTCGACGTAAGAGAAAAGGTCTCCCTTGAGGGGCTTGCATTCGTTTATTTTTTTCCTTTTCATTATTCTGAATATCTTCTCCTTGAATTGTCACGTTGGATTTACTACTACCTTCTGATTCGTTATCAGGCTCGTGTAAAACGAAACTGATTTTTCTCTCTGTTAATCATATTACATATAAATATAAGAAGAAAATATATGTGTACAAGCACGATTTTAATTGAAAAACATTTTACCAGTTTCTCTGTCTCCAGCAATTGATTGAAGACTTTGTGCAGATGTTTGGGAATGACCCATGGAAGATAATGCCATACTCCATCGACGATTGGCTTCTCGACTGTATATTTTCTCCCAAGGGGGAGGTCTTTCTTTTGTTGACATTCTATTAGATTTTGGTAGAGTTTGATAAGTTTCCCGAAGAAAAGCTGTTATTTCAAGCAACAACATACAAGCAACCATTCTTAACGCAATTGGACATGAAGAACCATAAGTGTTTATGCTTGCTGAAAATGTATCAATTTTCATTAATCAGGTATTAGAATGATTAATTTATTATTTGGGCAATCATCTTTTTAAATAGAAAAATACCATCGTCAAGAAAATCTTCCTCCTCGTCTTCGAGAGTTAAATCACGGTGTTTTGTCTCATCAGCTACGACTGCTGATGCGTTCTCCATTATTTTTTTATCCTCTAATAAAAACTCGTCTAGCCTTGCTCCGATTGCCTAAATAATTATACAATATTTTTTATTAATTAACTATTAATATGTAAAGTCCATTGACACAAAATTTATTAATACCTCGGCCCACTGATAAAACAATTTTCCAGCAGATCTTTGTAGTACGTGAGTTCGACGAAGACCAGAAGGTGCAGATCGATTATTTAAAGGCATTGAAGGACGAAACATGGGAAAATTAAGTTTCATCCAGGCAGGCCAATGTCCCTTGTTGCATTGGTGAACAAAATGTGCACATTCTAATAGCATTGCTGCACGAGAAACGACTGGTGCATAAGGCTGTAAGAATATATTTAAAATTAATTTAAAATCAATAGAATTTGAGATTATTAAAGCACTGCTTTTTATTGAATCTTACTAAATCAAGTAGAGCAGCCATCAAATGATTATCAGGAACAGAACCAGGTTGACATGTTTCCAGCAAAAAGGAAAATCTTAACATTCCATCAAAAACTGCCCCTCGTGGAACCATTCTTCGTTCTTTTAAAATTACAAATTCAGATTCTCTTGAAGCTTCTCCAGTTTCAAGGGAGTTTTTTCGACTAAAGTCTGAAAATAAGGTAAAAAAATATATTTAACAGAATGAAAATTATTGTAATGACTACTTACAACTTCCAGGAGTTTCTTCCATGCTTTCTTTTTTCTTGCCCTTAACCAAACCAATTTTACTCAATTGGGTTTCCATTCGACGTTTCGCTTTTTGTAAAGTGTAACTGACTCTGAAAAGTATTTAATATTAAGACATATCTGGTTTTGATTAAAATTTGATCAAATTGTGAAATTAACATGAAATTAAATACCCTCTAGTCGTTCTTGAAGTGCCACGATGTCGGCCTCGACGTCTCAAACTAGGTTGTTTCACAAAACTACTTTCAGTTGGAGATTCGCTACTATCGTGACTGTCAGTTGAATCCGTTCTTCCATATTCTTTTCTGAACCAATTTACTGAAATATAAAATTATAATTTTATCAAATACACAGAAATTGATTGATCAATGTTAATTAGTAAAATTTACCTAAGCCACCAATTTTTTGTCTGGCTGTTTTTCTAGATTTACTTCCAGAAAAAGGTTCTCCCAATTCTAAATTTCTTTCGCTTTGTCTGGGGGTAAGAACATGGTGTTTCTTCCTCAAGTTTCCCAAAGGACTTTGACTTGTTTTTGGATTTTCTTCACTCCATTCAGTTTCGACTAAACTCTAAATTATAATATTGATTATATTTTAAGGTATGTGTTACTTACCATATGAACAAATTTAGATAACCCGGATTTTTTAAGTCTGTGCAATATTATTTTTTTGAAAGAGTAAAAATTGTGGGAAAAAATACCGGATTATCTAAATTTGCTCATACGAGTGGCAAGTAACACATGCTCTTAATAAATAAACTTAAAAAATTGGGGTATCTCTAAGAGAGTTGCTAAGGATTTGGACCGTTCTGATTATAAATCAGGGGTACAATCTAGAATTGTAAAATTGTAAGAATTATATCGTTTTTAATTCTAATATATTTTTTTTTGTTTCTAGGAGGGAGAAGGGGACCTAGTCGTGCTACACATACTGTACATTGTTATAAAACTGGGCCCTTACCAGCAACTCTCCTCTGTAATTGCGACTCATATTTACCGCGCAAGTCGAAGAAGTGCTTCGTTTTTTGAAAAGAAACTTGCGCGTGCCTCTCTCGTCTACTGTATAAACTGGTTCACCTCCATCTGCACTTTCTTCAAAATCAGACTGATGTATATGTCTGAAAATATAATAAGTAAAGACACATATTATAATCTACAGGATTAAATAAAATCATCTTATTCATAAATGTTATTACCTAATAACTCTTGTGGTTTGTATGTTGCTATTACAACGTTTATTAGGTCGATCAGAAGAATCTAAAATTCCACTAAGAACAACTCTACGAAAAACACCACCATGTGCTTCTTTAACGTAAGTCATAAATTGCCTCAAATCGCAGTAAAGAGAGATATTATCCTGAGACTTTAATTTTTTCAGATTCTTCACACAAAGAGTGACAAAGGGTTTAAAGATGTAGGCCATAATTTGACCCTCTATGTTTCGAAAACCATGTGCTGGACCACCTAAGCTACTATAAGGTGTCGCTCCTCCTCCAGCTGTCGTCCAAGTTTGAGGTGCAGTTGTCGATGTACCAGGGGTTGTGGAAGCTGCAGCTCCTGAAGGAGATACTCCTGGACCAGATGCACCACTGACTGGCCCAGCTCCAAAATTGGTAGCATAACTTCCTTGAGGAACCGAGTCTGGAGATTTACTCGAGCCTCTTTTTTGGTCTAAAATTTTCGGAAATCAAATTCCTCGCAATTTGTATTCTTATATCTAATGATTGGTAAATTATCAATGAAAAAAGTTAAATTACTTACTAAGTGGAGATAAGAGGGAACTTGGTTCCAGACAAAATCCAACGTATGAATGGAAAAAGTCTAAAATCTCATTAATTGGTAGCTCGCGAATTAAAAGGCGCAATAATTTTGAAAAATGTTTAGGACTAGCTTTGTGGAGTCTGGTGAGAATTGACTGAGCCTGAGAGCGACAAAGATCAGCCTGGGGTCCTCGAATTCCATCAGAACAGCCATTTGGACAACCCAGGTGTTTTATTACTCTAATCACACAATTCATTAGGACATTATGATCGGAGGATCTACGAACGTTTTCAGTATCCTCGGGATTTCCAGGTCCAGGTTCATTCAGAATTGAGTCTTGTTTTTTACTTTCTGTATCAAACTTCTCACCTAAAAATGTAAGTATAACGTGTATTCATTAATTTAATCGTCATATTAATTTTCATAAGTCAGACCTTTTTTTCTAGTTGAAAAATAGACTTGCCATTAAAATATTCCATGGTTTCTTCACGAAGGCACTGTTTTAGCACACCCACTTCGATTAGGGCGACTACCAAATTAAGAATCATTTCACAAACTCTAAGTGTGCAATAAGTATTTTCTCGAAGTGCAATATTGTGCACAGCCTATATGGAAATAGTGAAAAACATTAAATGGAATAATTAGGAATATTGGAATTTGAGCATAAAGAAATGCTTACCCTCAGAACCATTTGGAAATCTATATCTCCATCTCTGGTTATAAATTTGACGGATCCAGGAGCTTCTGGCATTTCGTCCCCAGTGTAAGTAATATTAGAGTCAGTTTGGGACCTCGTAAGGCTCGGTTTTCTGTTGCAATCTAAATGAGATCCGTGGATACCAATTGCATCTAATTGACTGTCAATTGAAGCCTAAAAAAATAATTGCGTATAAAAAGCAGAAAGCATTAAATAATCAAGAATATACATCCGTAAAAATTATTTACGTGTCTTTTCATGTAATCCGGAGAGGGAGTAGGTGTGTGTTCCGTAACTGTGATTATCGGATTTTTTGCGGCATAAGATTGACTGTAGACATTACTTTGTTTTCTCTCGACTTTGGTGTCTCCAATATACCTACAAATAAGATTGTGTTAATAATTCAACATTTTTTAAATTAATTTATTCAATCTCCATGCCACATGTTTAATTCTAGTATTTCTTCAGGCACTAGAATCTATCTACTGAGTTACTATCTACTTCCTCTTCTACTTTTTGCCTCAAGTAGACTGTACTTCATGCTTCATTCTTAATTAAATACTAAAAATTATTTAAAATTATTATTTACAGTTTCGCAGAGAATATTACTGGTTTTTAAAATTTTTAATTTGATTTTTTTTCTCTAAAGAGTTTTTTTTTTTTAAGGTTTCTGGTATTAATAGTTGACTTTATAAACGTTATTTTAGAAGCGAGAAGCTAGAGTTTACAATGATTTTAGCGTTGATTGAAAAGCGATGACTATTACGAATTGTGGTTTCGTGCTTGATTAGCTGAAATGGTGTGCTTCCTATCAATAGTTGAAAATTCAAAAGAAGCGTGTTATATATTACTTAATTGCAAAATGAAGCCTCTTCTTTAAATTTAATAGTTGACTTACCCTCCCGCGGTCAACTCGTTAATCAAGCAACTGAGCACGAGTTCGGGGTGAAAAGACGTACGAGAGATAGAAAAAGGCACAGAGAGAGAAAGAAATTACGAATATGTATAACTTTAAATTATATTGTGTAAATAATGTATAACTTCTAGTTTTCAAACTTAAATAAGTATAGTTTTTTATTGAAATCGTATTCATTTTCCTATGTTCGAAATTGCAGAAAACCATGTTGCTATTTTGAAATAATTTTACACTGAAATATTCGAATATATTTTTACCATGAAAATGGAATTAGCTACTCAATGCTCAACCTTCATGAAAATAACTATAAAATCCAAAAATTCTACAAACTATTTGATATTAAGAGTGTTATTTACATTAACCTTGTATTCTAATTTCTAAATCTAAATATGAATATATTTAAAAGTATATTTTTACATGATTTACATTCCTCCGAGTCTAATTCATAATTTTACAGTCACTAATATTCATACACTATCTTCAAATTATTAAAAAATATATATATATCATCATGTGTTATTACGATTAAGAAACAGAATAAATAAAATTAGAGATTTGATTGTGGAAATAAGTTTTTGGAAGGGATGAAGTTTTCTAAAGAAAAGATAGTTGATAAATAATATCAAGGTGAAAACATAACAATAGTAAAAGTAGAATCATAATTTTTGTTATGTACCTTAGGCTTGGCATACTTTTGCCCTTGATTAAATTTGTCGGATATTGAATATGATCAACGTCTTTAGCATCGAAAATTTTAGAGTAAGTTGAACCTTGTCTCGTCAAATGATCATCTCCTGTGTCGAGACTTCTGTGGCATTCCTTAAAATATGAAAAAATAAAAATAAACATCAACATAATAATTTTATAATAAATACAAAGAATTAACTGAAAAATTAATATTACTTGTTCATGAAGAGGTTTGGGATCTTCTTGGCCAATTTTCTCGAGAGCCTTTTCAGATTTTGAGAGAAGCTTTGTTTCCACAAAAGCTTTGAGATCCGCTAAATGCATTCTTTTTTTGGTTTTCTCACTGGCTCTTCTTGTATGGCTACTTTCTAGATAATTAATTATAAATTATTCAATCAAATTACAAATGCTCTTTCTTTGTCTAATTAATTCTTACCAACAACAGTAGTTGTATCTTTAGTGTCAGGAATCTCTATAAATTCTTTTCCATCTTCCTTTTTTTTGGTTTCTGGACTTTGGTAAATGGAAACCTCAATCTTTGGAATTGGGAGAGAATTACTGCGACGTCTAGGCAATTGTTGAACTGAACTTTCTTCATTTATTCTCTTTAACCTATTTTTATAATTTCATAAAATTATTAGTATTAGTAATGATTTTTTGTAAATATTCATGTATAATAATAATAACCTGTTATATAAATATTGCAGAGCCCAAAAGATTCCTTCTTCCTGCCACTGGGCAACGAAAAGACACCGTAACACAGAAACATCAAGAAAAGTTGCTGCACGTACATCAGCATCAACTGCAGAGACTCGAGGTCCACTTCCATCGCTGGATATTTTTTGACTCAATGGAATTTTTTCTTTTGATTCATCGTAGAAAAAATCTCTATCTCCTTTTTCATCTTTCTCTTTATCAAAGTCACTGTTCAAAAAAGCACTTTCTTAAGTCTTTAGAAAATAATAAACATCCTCTTAAATTTATATTAAAATATTATTAGTACGCAGCTTATGTCTCTAAATACCTGTACTTTTTCGGCTTTCCTTCAAAATGTTGACAAGTGTCTAAACCGGATATAGCAGTGACTTGTTCTATTGTCAAAGTCGATTTTGAAGAGCTATTCCCTCTTCCCATTGCAACGTGAAAAATACTTGCATCACCCTGATTGAAAATTAAAAGGAATTCATTATTTAAATAATAATAATAATATACTACAACTGTTTATAAATTACTAATTGGTCCGTACTGCAAAAATCGTAGAAACTTCTTTCACTCCATCAATAATTCTATCAGATTCGCTCAGAGATGGTAATCTAAATATAACCTGGAATAAAGCGAATCTAATTAAACAATTTTCATTTGCTAATTCATTAAATTAATTTAATTTTAATTATCTTTTTATTTTAATTGAAATAAATATATAAATAATAGGTTTAAACTCACAACATGTTCGTCTTCAGTACTAGAACTCTCTTCTGGTATGGTTTCAGGAAATACTGTATCCTTTGGTGAGGAAACCCACGAACCCTAGGCAAATTAATTTTTCTTTTTCATTCAAGTTTTAAAGATTTTCATTTTTTATGCGATTAGAATCTTACTTCATCATCTTGATGCTTCGTTGAAGGTGCCATACTCGATTCAGATATACTTGCTGTTTGACTTGGTGGACTGTCAGTATCTAAAATAATACAAATAGTCATTTTACTTTGATTGTAACATGCTTGATCAATAATTATAGATTCCTAAACACATAAATAATGAATGCCCTTACTTCTTCCAACAAAAACGTCATCCTGAACTTGTCGTTTTTTTACAGTTCTTGTGGATCGGCTCCAAAGTGCTCTTGGTTTTGGACGAACATGTGCTGTAAAACATGGAGCTTCAGGATGTCGACATTCGTACAAAGGATTCCATATTTTCAATCCATTTTCCAGTCGAAGGTTCGATTTGAAATCGATGTCTTTTAGATGATTGCACAAGGGTGCAAAAAGATAAACAAAAACCTGAAAAATACACAGAAAATTTTCTATAATTTTCTAAATAATAATATGTTATGTATATAACATTATGATTTTATTATTATAATTACCGTCATTGTTGGAATAGAAAAAAGATAGTAAAACGGATTATTGATGTCCCCTTCAGAGTCAACACAACATTCTTCTGCTGAGTCTAACAAAATCCAGTGCAAAATGTACAAGAGTGTCGTTTCCATTGCACCCAAATTTTGTAGGTCTTTTCTAGAATCAAGAGATTAATTATCGTTAAAATTGATGTAGAAAAATACTCCATTATTTTTGTTTTCAGGTCAATTCGTCAAAAAACCCACTTGTTGTTTAAGACGTTTGCAGTGGCATGAAGAACAATAGGAAGAGCTGCCTGAATCAAACGCCACCTTGGGATGGTAGCCAAAATCTTTCTCAAAGATGGTGTGAGCTCATTCTGGAGATTTTGGACCAACACCTTCTCCATTGACTATTGAGGAACCATTAAGCTTTTGAATCAAATATATAAGGTATTATATTTAAATATATCTAAATATATATTCAAGAGAAAACTCACCGTACATGCTTCTTTCATCTCCTACGTGAATCCATTAGTATTGCATGGAATTAATTAAAAATCTTTCTTAATAACAAAAGAACAAACTTAAATTTCAAAATTCTTTTAAAAACACTTAAAAAATTGTATATCAACAATATTGTGGGAAGTTTGCAAATATGTCATTCAGGGACTATATAAAGGTTCGTAAAAAAACTGTAAAAGAGATTCAAATACAAATTTTTAGCAGTATGAAAATTAATGAGCTCATAAAATATAAGAATCAGTTGATTGACAAATTCGATTTCAGGTGTAATAACATTTCTGAGTATGTTGAAAGAAAGTTTCTTATTTTCTTTATACTACAGTAATTTTTAATCGATTTCATGAACACAATTGATTCTTTTCTTATAAAATGATAAATTTTTGAAGAAATATGCTTGACAAATTGACAAATACTTGTAGAGGATATATGTGTGATGATATATTTCTGTACTGTTAGCATTAAAAGAGTGTTTCTATAGGTACAAAATTATATATTACTATAAATGTTACAATATTTTTATAATTATAATGAAGATATCACATAACGGTAGTTTATTAACGTGTGAATTGCTTTCCTGATCATTAGATGATTTCTCAAAACTATATAAATTACTTGTCGATGTGCAGTTATTAATTAATTTTGATGAATACCTTCTTCAACTATTCTTTTTTAAGAAAATGATTTAAATGCTGTTTTAGTGTTTCTATTCAGGTTGTACATATACATGAGGAGAAAAAGAAGTGTTATAAAAATAATAAACGTGTGTCAAAGGCTGTTAAGAATAAATATTTAAAAATATCAAATACGTAATATGCATTCACTTTAACTTGAAATGAAAGTACATGCTTTAAAATATTTAAATACAAAATTAACTGGATATTTTAGTAAATTTGACTGATTCAATAGTTAGGAACGAATAGCTAAAATTAGAAAAATTTGTCTTTAATACAAGAAAAGGAATTTTAATTAAATTCACAAAATAAGTAAATTAAATTCAATGAATAATAGAACGTGGACATTATAGATAAGTTTGAGAAATAGAGATGATAAAAAGGTGGCAATTAGCACAAAATCATGCAGCCAATCGGATTGCAAGCAGGTGTCAATAGGACGAACTTACATGATGACCAGGCGCGTGTTGACAGAACTGCAGGTGACACGTGGAGACGGCCGCGTGGAGGAGGTTTTTTTTTGTTAGTGCAGGTCGGGTTGCTCAGGCAGGATAAGGATTTCAGGATTAATCAGGATTTGGATCGGTCATTAAGAGTTACCTCTTTTTTCACGATTCAAAGCTCGTATGTATTTTATGATTCTAATTACAATTTTTCAATTTATTTCCTTTCAGTTATTTATTGATGCTTTGAATCGTGTAAATTTACAGGTAGATTTATTTATAATTTATTGTGACTTCCATTATTTTCAGAACCCTTTTTATGAAGATTCATAGAGGTAATAATGCAAATTAGAAAGGAAAGACAATTACAAAAGCAAAGAATATTCCTTACTGAAAAAAAGGTCATTGACTCTTATTTTGTAATAATAAGAAGCATATACAATATAATTAATTATTAGAGAATTTCTTGAGTTAATGACATTTTTTTCTCAGTATTGAAAATCATAAAATAAAAATAAGCATTTATAGTATTTTATACATTTAGTCTTATCGGTTTATCGACTTCGTAATAATTTGATTGGTCCTTAACCAATATTCCAATAAAATTATCAAGAGTAAATTATTCGTCCTAGGATATTGAAGCACCCGCAAGTTAAATCGAATCTGTTCTATCCTGATCCATACTCAATGCAGACCGTTCGTTTCAATTAAAATTATCGATTCTTATTCATAAAATTCAGTTTAGAAATTAATTATTTCTGAATGACACCTAAATTAAATCTCAAATTCATCTCTGCAGTTAATTTAAATTACTATCACTTCCAAGGTATTAATATTATTAGGATAAATCTCACCATGCATGAAGCCTCGTGAACTTTGCCAAGCTTCGATCGAGTGAATGGCCTGCAAATTTCAATATTTTAAAAAATATGACGGCGATAAAAATACCAAGCATTAATTACATAAGATGTATGCTAGTTTACCCACCGCAGTTGAGACCAAAGATACATTTGTATAGGGATGGGTATAGGCTGCTCGTGAAAGCTAGCATCCAAAGATTTTCGTTGCTCCATATTAGCTTCTTCTAAAATGATTGAAATGTATGATTGATAATTTTCAATTTCTAAATTTTTAAGCAGCTAATATTTGACAAGATCCTACCTTAGAGTAATTTGTATTGAAATTAGTATGGAAGAGAATAAGAATATTTTTAGTTGTAAGATCTTTCTAAATCTTTTTTGTTTTGCAGGTAAAAGTTTAGAAGAAAGAAGTTGAGAATTTGAGGATTTAGCCACCACAAGTGAAATTCATTTGCACAAGAGAACAATCACAAATCGTCATAATGGAAATTTTAGGCAACATGATGAAGGATCACGTGCCACTTGACCTAGTGGTGTACTTCCGGTACTTTGAAACAAATCCAGTATTTGAGAGTGATGTGCCTTGGCCACCTGAAGGTGACTCGAGACTGAGAGGGAGGATATGAGGGACGTATTTTCACCGAGAATGGAAATGCGCGCGACTCTTGAGAAATCCAATGCGCCGCCGTCCATCGATCAGCCCAGGAATCTGCTGCTGGACCAACCCATTTGAAATACCAACTACCATACCTATTTAAGACTTTTCCATTCCATGTGAACAACAAAAGTTGTCATTAAAGGGAAGATCATCTTTGATCTGATGATCCCAAGTTCTGATATCAAGGTACTGAAATATTGGAAAAAATTGATTAAGGATAATCTGAAGATGTGTTGAGTAACTGATTGAAGCTTTACCTCTTCTTTTTCAAACTTTCCTCACGTTTCTTCAACCATTTGCATATTCTTTTTCTTTTTTCCAAGCAGACAAGACTTAAGTTGCTTCTCCAAAAAGCTTTCCATGTCCTTTAAAGTCATATCCATTTCAAATGCAATCTCATCTCTCTCAATAACTTTCTTTTCGTTCCTTCTCTTTTTCTTCTTCACAGATTTGATCTCAATGCAAACTTCTGCCGATGCACCACTTTTTCCTGCAACTCGATTTGCCTCATTTCTCACAGCTTTGGAAATGTCTCGCCATAATTGACGTTGAGTAGGATGGAGAGATTCTACCAATTCCTGGAAGGTTTCCCAATCCATCTCTCTATTACCTTCTAGAAGTTTAGTGTGCATGGAAATGATTTTCGAAGATGTTTCATGAAGACTAATTGTACTTATGATTGCAGGTGACATCCGTCTTTGATAGTCAATTTGTCTTTGAACAAATTTTGAATGATCTTCCCCTAAGTCTGTAATTGTCCAACTGCCAGAAGACAAAGTTGAAGGATTTTTGTAATTCATCTGAACTTCTATTTCTTGGTCATTATCTTGGCATCTGTTAGTAACAATTCGCTCTGTTGTTTTCTGATCAAGACTCTTCTTTTCTTGATCTTCAAAACTGTAAAATGTGCAGTTAATAACAGTAGAATATTTTTTGATTAAGAATTTAAAAATTTACCGATCTATAGCTTCTGTTATTTGGGCTCTTATCTTTTGAACAATATCAAGAGGAGGACAATCATGAGTTTGGATTCCAGCAGACTGCGTCTTCGTTGCACGTTTCTTTTCATTTAAACGTTTTTTTGATTTTTTCAGAGATTTAGTTATCCATTCGTGAATCGAATTCTCTTTTGAAGAACTATATAAGGTTTGATTTTCTTCCAACTCAGATTGCAATATATTTTCGGCACTAGCGACAGTCTTCAAATTATTTATATTGATTTCTGTCTTCAGAGTCTCAAGATCTATTCTTGATGAATATTTTTTGTCATCAAAAATCCAATGATCAAATGATGAGGAGTAATCTTCATTTACTTGAAAGGAAGAACAATCCCCTTTCGCTAAATGCTTGTATTGCTCATACTGATCTTCACTATTGTGAATTTCATTTTGAGAGGGATTCTTTCTTTCAAGAAAATTGTTTGATTCATATTGGAATTTTAAATCTAGATCATGTTCATCTTCAAGATTTGAAAGATCTTGAATCACATTGTTTGAAACATTTTTTGGATTGAGATTCTCTTCTAATTTAACATTTTTCGATAGATTTCCTATTTTTTTTTTCTTAATTTTAGTCTCTTTTAGTTCAACTTCCCTTTGATGTATTCTTCGACTCCAAGCATTTTGTACAGATCTTGCTTTTGATCTTGGAATGTTTGATGTTTTATGAATTGGGGCACTAACTTCGATTAAAGGTCGTTCGGAATATTTATCGAATTTGTTAGTAAAGGATTTTTTTTTATCAAGTTGTTGATTAAAAGGTCGCTCTTCATTTTCATTCTCTGCAGTCTCTGATTTACAAAGATGATAAAATTCTTTCATAGTCGATTCAGGATTTAAAAATTGTTGGTATCTTTCATCCTCAACGTTTTTACAATTTCCCATATTTTCTGTTGTCCTTTTCTTTCGTTCTTCATATACTTTGGAATAACTAGTATTCTCGAATCTTGAATTAATTAGTAAACAATATTGGTTATCTTGTACGGAATTAATGAGTCATTAATATATTGATATTTGATATTAATAAATAATTACCTTTGGATTTTTAATCTTTGTGTATTTTTTTCCAGAGGTTTGCAAATAGCACGATTATTTTTCTTTTTTTTAATACTTATCACCCCACATTGTTGGCATTTCACCAAAGAATTATCATTTGCAAGGAGATTCTTAATTTTTTTATCATCTCTTTTCAACTTTTCAACTAATTTTTCTAGTTTAAAAATTATTTCTCTAAAACAAGGTTCTGTGCTTTCAGAGAATTCTAGACAATCTGGCCTCAGGGCACTTAATAATTTGTGAACTGCACCTAATTCTACAAAAGGCTCCCATTCGATTAGATTTTTGCAACTCTTTTCCTGGAAATTTATGTTGGATTTCGCGTTCGAAATAAGAGGTTTTTTTACAGGCTCAAGTTCTATATTTCTGAAAATTTTTGGAATTTTTGACATCGTAGAATATAAACATTTCTGACATTTACTTCAATAAAGAATTATTCATCTTTGTATATAGAATTCCTGTGAGTTCTAGATCGTTGACAAAACTTTTACATTTCAAAATTTATTCTGATTTATTCTTTAAATTATATAGACAATTAAAGTATTCAGATGAAAATTTACAACTCCATAACCTGCATTAAAACCAAAATATGAAGTAAACTCTATTAGCTATTATTATCAACTTATTTTGTTTCGATATTTGCAGACTTCAAAAATGATTTTACTTCTTAAATTTTTAGTGTTTTGATTTGTTTTTATAGTTCTTCATTTTTTGCCACCCTAAAATGTCACAAATTGTATTTGAAGAAGTTTTATCTCACGAAAAACTGTGGCATATCAATCGTAAGTTCTAAAATATTCTGAAATTAAAAATATCTGTGAAGTTATATTAATTTATTATTTCTCATTTATATTTATATAGCGAATACCGACTTCAGTTTCGTAGATTCTTTTGCTCAACATTTTATTCAGAATCTAATGCTCTTGGTAATCAAGGATTTGGATACGGTATTTAAAGGTAAACAATTAGTGCAATTAAAGAATTCTTTGTATTATTATTTTATTAAATTAATAAGTTAGTATCATTAAGTATAAGATACTGAAATATTTTCTTTCTGATATAGTGACAAAATTCGATAAAACAATGATGGAATCTTTGGAAACCAATGCAACTTTGAGCGCTGAAGCTTTAAAGAACAGAACTTCAATAGAAGATCAAGTTACCAAGATAGTTCGAGGTTTAGTAAAAACGAAAATTGGAGATCCATCTTTTACTCAGAAGAAAAGTTCGTCTGAAGAGAATTTAGAAGAAGCAGTCGATATACTCAGCTGTATCATCAACGAGCCATCCAAAGCCACAGAATCCGTTTTTATCGACGACCACGGTGATGCAGATATTCAAACTCAACCTGTATTTTTAATCGCCAATGAATTTATCTCTGCGGAGCCATTTCGACCTCAAATTGAGGAAAACGCAAAAACACGAGAAAAATCAATTGAGAAATCGACTTCGTTTCTTCGAAAAATGATTATAGAAATGGAGAGTGAAGTTTCGAAACCAGAAATTCGAAAAATTGCGAAGACAGTTATTGACCCTGATGTCGAGAAAGAAATATCAGTTTGGGAAGAGCAAGAGGAAAAATTAATTCGAGTTATAGATAGTTATAATGACAATACTAATATTGATGGCAATGCAGAAGAGGAAAATGAATCATTAATTGAAGAAGAGATTGGTGAAATGATTTTTATAAGCAATGAACCAAAAATTTCATCTCCAGAAACTGAATATGTGGAAGAAATTGTGATAGAGGAAGTGGAATCATTTCCTCTTTTCCCAGGAATTCAAGTAGAGCCCAAACCTCTGCCGCCTCCGCCTACAAAACTCGCTCTTCCACCTATCCCTGGAGGTTGCTCAGAATTGGAATCTAAAGATAATTGTAAACTACGCCAGTCTGGGAAACCAAACAAGTGGCTTGGCAATATATTCAGGAAGCTTTTCTACTTTGTCTTCAGTAGAAATAAACATTGATGATGATGAACTATATTTTAAATGAAATATTTATTTTGATTGAAATATTTTGATAATTTCTTGTATTTAGGGCAAGGGGAACCAAAAATGAACGAAAGGGGAAAAGTATTGACATTGACTTTAGAGATCTATTTTCGGGCTGGTGATTCAGGCTCTAGAGATCTTTAGTTTACGTCTTGTAAATTTGAATATCCCGGTGAGATGATTTATTTTTGATCATCTCATTGGAAATGAATATTTATGATTTAGGGCTTGGACATTATAATTTGTTTAATAAAATATATCCCTTTGAACATTTTGTAAAAGAGGGCCACAAAAATTTTCAAAATTATTAAATACGAAAATAAAAATAAATTGCTGCTTTAATTTGAAGTTTTGGTTTTTTAAATGGCTTCTCTATTAAAGTCCTATACTTTATATTATTCTTTTTGAATGTTGATATAAATATTATGCTAAAATATATAGTAAAATGAAAATCGTAAATGTTCTGTCGACTATAAAGAAATAAAAAGAGAAGTTTTGTTTAGAACCATATAAACGAAAGATTCGAGAGAGGAGCGAAGGTTCTGTAACTGTTTTTGGAACCATGACGTCGAATTTAGATTCTGGTAGATCTTCTTGATCTCGAATGTCTGACGAGAGCGCCCCCTATGAAAATAAAATGATTAAGCGCGGAAGCTTTTGGTCGCACTCCTGGTTCTTACGTCGTTTCGACTACATCCAGAGGCCATCATCAGAATACAGAAGCTACCATGGTAAATTGAGATTGGAAATTTTTTTTAACTTTCGACCTTTCCTTCAATCTACTCCTTCAAAAATTTAAACTCTGGTTTCCATCCTTCACTATATCATTTCAATTTAATAATCTTCTTCAATTATTCATTTTTATACTCGATAATCCCTCAATCTTCAGTTTTTATCCGGATAGGAAATTTAATACTTTTCAGGAAAGTCTAATTTTGAACTTCACTTATTCGATGTCTTCCAACTAACCACAACTCATTTCTTATTAAAATTATACCATTAACGGAATTATAGCTTGTTTTATATTAAGTATGTTATTAAACTCTAGAATTTTTTTATTTCAGGCGGACCTAAACCCCAAAGACGTCGAAAGTGAGTAAATCGCACATAAATTAGGAAACTCCTGGGTTAATAGTGAAGGTGTTCTGGAGAAGAGTCAAAAGTGTTTATTCGTGTGTTTTGAGTGATAAGAGCAAAAAGTGAGAAAGGAGGGTCAAATTGAATACAAGTGCCATTTGTGGATTCTTCATCAAATTCCGTTTTACCAAAAAATTGTAAAAGTGTCTTTCCCTCGAAACTAAAAAAGTATTCCAATTTTACGAAGACTTTTTACAAATATTTCAATAAATATCATTTTGTTTACTTAGAAATGTAAAAATAGAATTCGAATTGAAATTTCAGAGGTAAAACAAGGATTTTTTCAAAATTAGCAAAAACGTCTTAAAATTGATAAATAATTCTGCAAAGCTGGTTATAGTTTGTTAAAAAAAGTAAATAATTTTACAAAATAAAAAAAAAATTGAAAACGGAAAATAATAATTATTGAATTTGCAAAAGATTTGTTATGGTAATTATGACATCCGATTGCGCAAGAGTGACACCCGAAGATTCGCAGTCTCCGTTCCAATTGTGGAACCCAGCGTTCCGCGTCGAAAATAGTTTTGGTGCTGCTCTTATATGGTTGGCCGGGGGTAAAGTAACCCAGTGCTTACAGTGGGGATGTGAGATCCACTGAAGCTAAAGATAGTACCGGATATTTTTAAGCTGATTCCGCTTTGCTATACACAATGACCATAAAAAATTATCAATTTCGCCCTCACTTTTTCTATTTAACTGTAATTTGAACTTTCTTTTATAAAATGAATAACAAGATTTCATTTAGAAATCATATTGCTAAAAGGATAAATATATTCAAAACTATTGACTCGATGCTTAAACAAATTATGAATTAATAATAATACATTATTAATCCTTATTGAAATTTTCCTGGAATTTTAATTGATTTTTTTTCTTTCATAAAGGGGCGCAATTCGCTTTCTCCATCTATGACGCTGATGGCTCCAACTGCATCGACTGCTTCGATCTTGGAAACGTCCTTCGTGCCCTCAACTTGAACCCCACAAATGCCACCATCCAGAAACTTGGAGGTACTGAAAAACGTGGAGAAAAAACCATGTCCGTCGAAGAATTCCTCCCCATCTTCAGCCAGTGCAAAAAGGACAAGGACCAAGGATGCTTCGAGGACTTCCTTGAGTGTTTGAAACTCTACGACAAGCAGGAAAATGGAACCATGCTTGCCGCTGAACTTTCCCACATATTGATGTCCTTGGGTAAAAATATTATCAATCTATAACTTTTTATTGATTTTCCAGTGGAATTTGACTCATACAATTTTAGAGAGAAGCAATTTTCATTCTCGCTTTGAATCTAATTAAAAATTCCAATCCACAGGAGAAAAACTGTCCGAACAGGAAACCGAGGAAGTATTGAAGGACTGCATGGACCCTGAAGATGAAGATGGTTTCATCCCCTATACTCGTAAGTATTATCCTTTGAAAATTCAAATCCCATTGGAACAAGAAGATCCCTCCACAACCCAATTTCACAATGAAAATGGTATTTTAGTAGCCTTATCGTAACTTTTTAATGTAATAATTTGCAACTTTACAGCCCCTTTTCCAACTTTATTTTTTTACTTCTACCTCTGAACGCCTTAGTTTAGAATGTTTAGATAATTAGCAGTAGAAGTAGAAACCTGGCCCTAAGTATCATTCCCAATAAATCAACCCATCTGATTTTCTCGAATTGAGGAAAATGCCAGAGATCCTGGCAAGAGAGAGGTTGTCCCTATTTAGAATGTCATTCCCCTAGTTTGACCTTCCCACTTTTGTGCTTTACAGCTTACATCAAGAAACTCATGTCGTAAATCCAGAGGTCATCGCCAGGGAGGTCATCAATCGTGAGTATACCCTTCATCCTCCTCACTTTATTTTTTATCTATTTGCTCATATCTCCGCTTTCATCCAAAGCACTTTATAGGAAACGCAACGTTGCAGCGCTGCAGAGATGCTGAAATCGATAACCGCCACTTGCTTTCTGGCATAGAGACCAACGAACGCTTTTCGCCCCCCTGCATTACTTCATCCCTTTTCTCGATCTTTGCCAATTTCTTCCTAAGTTTCTTCTATGTGTATCTGTTTATCTGTCTATTTGTCTATATGTGTCTATCTGTCTATCTGAAATGACGTATACGTGAAAAATAAAACCTTGAGATGCCAGGCACAAGTACTTCCATCTTCAGTCATCAACATTGTGACGATTGCACAAACTCAGACTGAATAAAAAGTGGGCAGAAAATTTTCTAACTTATTTCCTACTGTGGCTATTAATAAATTTAAGAAATATGTCGCAGTAACTCTCGGGTTTTTACTCTTTTGGCAGTGGCACAAAAGCAGAACTCGATAAAAGGCTGTGCTCGTTCTTTATGAGGATGGACCAGATAACTTTTAAACTATCAACAGCATTTTAAATTTTCTCTGTGGAATTCCAATTCAGCTTGCGAGAGTTATTTTTTAATTTCTTAAAAATTACAGGTATCCAATATAAATCGAGAGGCTGCTGTAAAAATTATTTTTACTCGTCTTTCTATTTAATCAAATATATATCAAACTCTTTCAAATTCTTTCAAACTTGCATAAAAACATTTCTAACTGGAGTTTCTTCTCATGCTGAAAACATTTTCTCTAACGAAAGAAAATTTTGCTGTGAATGCAGAATTTGTTTCCAGTTCTTAAAAAAATGATTGCTACGAAAGCAAATCAGTGTTGTGCCTTGGCTCTTTGGTGTAGAATAGAAAATAATGTAAGTGATTCAAAATTTAGATAAAAATTGAAAGAAACAATTCGATGATTCAGAAATTAAATTCTGTGAAATCTCAATCGCTTACGTTATTTTTATGTCGCTATACTGTAATGTCCAAAAAAGGATATTTTTATGTCTCAATTGCAACAATTGTTACTTTTTGAGAAACTAAAATAAAATGTAATTTTTACAGCATTCCTTCGTCGATTGTGCGACAGGGCAGCAGTGACTGAAGATTAAAATAAGAACCAGGAATGTCTCAAAAAACATCACTTTCACCGTCGACGAGGGAAACAAATATTCGTTATGTTCGCTACAATTCATCATCGCGCCGAACGAAGATTTGAATTCGGCATTTTTACACTCGTTTACACGGTTACTTAAATAAAAAATGAAACACAGACACTTATACTCTTTAAATCAAGAAAATAGAGTAATATTCTTTATTATTTATTATGAGTTCTATTTGTACCTTAACAACCGAATCCAATTACATTTTTCCAAAAATGTATAAAAGATGAAACCAAATCTACACGTGCACACAATATGTAATTATAAAGTAATAATTTATTTATTATAATTATGAAATAAAGCTATTTATGTATACATAAGCGTTCTTCGCGAAATTTAAATGAAAAAAAAAAGAATACGTTATTTCTTTTGGTTTATTTTGTAGCTACAATATGTCACTCAATCCTAGATTTTGTGTGTCCTATTGAAAAAAGTAACATTTCTAAACCTTAGAATGTCGTATTTTTTCATACCATTACTTGTTACTTTAATAAATTGCACTTCCAAGCACTTGGCGTGCCAAAAATTAGATTAATTTTTGTATCTTCAATCCTTAAATAAATTAACACGGATTATAGAAGATTAACAATTAAAAACTAAATAAATATTATTCAAATTTAAATCAGTGAGAAAAATGTCCTTGAATCAAATGCAGTAAGCTCTCTAAATCTGAATTAGTGAAAAGTCAGTCACTAATTTACTTTATTCAAAAATTCTACTAATTGTTAATTATTTGTAACTAAATCTTTAGTGAAGAGTTGAAAACTGCGAATTGAAATAGTGAAATACAACTAATAATTAGTAAAAATTTTCACTAAAGTAAATTAGTGACTCACTTTTCACTAATTCAGATTTAGAGAGAGGATTTTCGATGATTAATTAGTGAATTTGATAGAGCATTGAGTATTCTACAATGAAATAACTGAAATGTATTATTTGGTTCTCAATTAAGGCCCTGGATTCAATAAGGGCACAGAATTGTTCGGTTGGTCGCAAATGAACCCTGACAAGGCAAATATATGAATTTTCAAAGTATCTTTTATGATATTATAAAATATTATAAAATATTATAAAAAATCTGTAGATTCTTCCTTGATGATGAATCTTGAATTTTTAACACAGTGGGTAAAAAGACACTGATATCATGAGGAATTCCTAAAGACATCCTTAGGACGTCCACGTCAGTCCAAAAGAAGTTTGAGGTCTTTAGGACATCAATTGGACTGACAATGTGTTTTTGCCCACTGGGAACGTAAAAAACGCCCATAATTTACAATTAAATTAAACTATAAGGAAACTTCGATCGTCCGCGAATCGTGGACGCTCGGGTTTATTCGCAAGTCGGGCGTGGGGTCTTCGGGCAAGCCCGGCAGCCCGGCAGACGAACAGTCGGTTTAAATGCGTCGGAACTGTAGCGTCGCTTCCTTTGAGAAAAATCTTCAAGTGACAAGTGTCTATTTAATTTGAATCGAATTAGTAGTTAATTAAATTTTATTAATATATTTTATTAAATTACAAGTGATCACACAGTTTTTGGCTTTCCTTCTCACGGGAGGAGAGGATGACAGACGTGCAGCAGAAGCTCGGTGATCCGAGTAAAGGGGACGCTGCATCCACTGGCAGATCAAAAACCGCCTCGTCCCCGCAAACAGGTGAGCTTTTTGTCAAATTAAAATCCAATTTCTCCCTATAAAATCAAATCGTTTAACAGAATCATTTAACAGAATTATTCATTAAAGATCGGAAGAGGTACTTCAATTATGAGCTTTTTACATCCCTTGGAGACAAATTGAAGAAATTGGGAAAAAAAATTTTGTGTGGTATAAAAAATGTTATCACTTCACTAGCTGGTATTTATTTTGATTTTGAAATGCTTCACTTTCTTGCTGTTATGTTATTGTTTTTAAATTAATTACAGATGAGCTGAAGTGACGAGAAAATTAAATAATAATAGTTGAAGTGAATTGATAATAGATATAATAATTATTACTGAAATGTTTATATGCAAAGGCGGTTAACGATTGAAAATTGTCTAATTGTTAATTTTTTTTTATAAAGTATAGAAAGTCACGATCAGTCGATCATCCTACGCGCTACAATCTATACATTCTTAACAACAAACCTTACAGGTGAGTCTTGTTGCATAATCGTGGAGTTTGTTCAACGATAGGGAAATGCATCATGACAGAAACTCGTGAACGTTCAAACTAAATCGTGCATTTTCTGCTTGTTTCGTGCACGTCATTTCACCCGAGGCGTGAAATTATTATTCGACTAAAAATCCCTATGAATTATTTGAGAATTTAGTTTTGTGAATCTGGAGAGCCTGAGAGGCGTGATAAATCAATATTACTTTCATGTGAAGTACCAGAGAGGCTGGGAAGGGCCTCTAAATGACTCATATATGTGGTCACGTGAGATACATGTTTTAGAAAAAATATACAAATAATTTTGCTAATAGTTCTTAACTATTAAATTTCTTAAACAGTTTTGAATTAATTAACATTGAGTAATAAAAAAACACCTCTGATTTTATTTGCAAGAAATGTTTTTTTATCAAATAATTACGTTTATCATATATCAGTGAAATAATAACTGTTTGAAAAATTGTAAGCATTTTTTCTTAGATAAGGACGATAAGTCTGAGGTAAATAAGGTGACTATAAAAATAGAATACTTATTACGACTAAATTAAATCCACAAAGCGGAGAACCTTGTAAGACGTGACGAGGATCAAACAGGTTGGCGTGGTTTTTTGTTGATATTGAATCACCACTGGATGCATAAGCATATTTTTGACAGATACTTGTTGTCCGTCACTTTTTCCAACACAATACAATTTCACGAATCGTTAAAAATTGCATAAAGAAATCACCATGAAATTTTGCTTAATAAATTCTCTGGGCAAATGTAGTCTTCCCATAATTACGTTTTAATGAACCCTTGCGTCTAAAGATTGATAATAAAACACGATTTTTCTTGTGCAAGGTAATCATTTTCATTTGCAGAAAAGAATTAGGCCTCTATCATCGACTTTGCGATGAGTAAATTCGTGATAAGGAAGCGTGATAGGCCAAACGGTTAGACAATCATGGAATCTCTGTAATGTACTTTAAGTGTACATCCGTGTACAATTGTACATTGTCGCACATCCACCTTGACGTTTTGAGGGCATTAGACCCGATGAGAAAACTTGACTCGAGTACACACATGAACAATGCATCTTTTTGCACCTTCAGCTATTACCTTATGTGAAATCCTGGGTGCTTGATTTACCAGTTTCTCACATTTTCAGATTGCAATTATTTCCTATGCTAATCTTATACATTTCTCATTCAGTCACATGTGTCTATATTTATTTTCTTCCTGAGAGGAAATATTCACAGCTTGACACATTCAAAAATTAAATTATTGTGTAATTTTGGTTAATTTTCGATGCAAAGTAGGGTTGTTGCCATCAAATTTTCAAAAACAGAGTCTATAGATATATCTTCGGTGATTCACACAATGAAGAAAGTATCGAGTCGTTGCCAAAATCAAATTCTAAAAGCGAATCAGATTACGAGGTTGTTACCAAATGTTCTTTCTATATTTCGAAGACGACATTCATGAAAAGCAGGTTTTTTCATTACCTTTAATTCTTGTCAACTTTTTTCGATTGATATTTTATATCTTATTTCTAATTCTTCTTAATGGATTAATTATTAAGCACTTCTGTAAAAGGTGCGAGAGTAATAATGAGGGTCTGGGAACATCAATTAGTTTTGATGATACTAATTGCTGAATTTATTCTCTCCTGGTGTAAGATATCAGAAAAAGTTTATAGGTCCAATTAGAAAATTGCTGTTACTTAATGTCGATGAATCGGCAATGTGGGTGAGAAGACGAGTCTTCTAATCGGATTATAATTATAACGATCACCTTATTAGATTGACACACTTATTGAATCTGACCTTATTTTCATGACCTCGGAATTTCAAGTGCTCGGCTTTACACTCAGTTTCCGCAATTTGCTCGTCGCTTCCGTTGAGGGTTCACCGATTATCGTACGTAGGTCGTAAACCTAACATTTAAATTGAAATTCATCAAGGCCATCATCTAGATTATGTTGTAAACTTAAAATCTAAGTACTAGGTGAAGTGATAAATGATAATGAAAATAGCAAAAATAGTTCTTATTTCTTGTTGAGGCGTGAGTTGTGTTTTGACGAGATTACTGAAATTCTGTTGAGCATTGGCATGCCAAAGGGATCATTTCTAAAATCTATCTTTGGTGCGAGTTGCAATAACATTACGTGAAAGGAAACGAGGTCTTTACACTTCCCAATGCTTTTTTCTAAAATGGAATCGTCACGCATTCTTAAACTGGTACTTAATCATTCCTTGCGATGCTCGCTATCTCAAACCTATATACATATTTCATTCTGCTAAACGATTATGGAAAAAATACTCCATATCTTGAAGCTTGCAGAAATAATTCACTGCGCACAATTGCACATTGAAAATCAATTTCAATGACTTTCTTATATAAGAATTAATATTTAATTTTAATTTTATGTTTATTTTTAATTATTTATCGATTAAGAATGGCTTTGAAGTTCCCGGTTCATGAGAATCGTTTATGCGAAGGACATTTTAAAATGTAAAGCCCGAGTGACGTTTTAAGTAGGTGGATTTAAAGTAGGCAAGAAAGGTCTTGTAATTAGGACTTCTTCAACTGTCATCTTGATAAATTGTAGATAAAACATTCGAGTAAGCTTGTGCCTTCCTCCACGTATCGACCAAACTCACTCTGTTACTTTAGAAAATTTTACTGGCTTAAAATCAATCCCGGTTTGGCCCATTAACACATGTCCTGGTCTTGTAAAATCATCAGAAAAGTTCATAGACCTTTAAAGCTCCTCTCGAAGTGTATGAAAGATCGTGCGAAAAAGCACGAATACATTCTCTTATATCCCTCTCGAGTAGACAAAGCCCTAGACCTCTTGTGCTTTATCTCCCCGTAAAAAGTCTCTTAAACGAAGACATTTTCAAAATCATTAATATTTTATAAGTTTCTTTATGCAAATTCAGATGAATTTTTCACTGAAACATCAGATGATTTTTCGTAATTAATTATATGTATTTGAATAGTTTACTGAATAGTTTTCAGTTTTCTTAAAGTAATGAAATTGTTATCTGGTGGAGATTTATTCATTTTTGTGATTTACATTTTGTGAGTTACATACGTATTGTGTTTTAATCACCTTAATTTAGTAGACAGTAATTATCTCAATGATTATATCACTGATTGTTACAGTTACACTCTACAATCAACCTTGAAATATAACTGAAACGTATAATCATGAATATTTCTATAAATTGACTAAAAGAACGGAATATTCATTACTTCCTTCAAAATTCTAATAAATGTGTATGTAGAGAGAAATAAAAATATATTTCAAATTTCGAAGTTATTTACTTTTTGCGGTGAAAAGTAAATAGTAACTACACCTGGTTGCAGTTTCTGAGTAAACTATTCTCGTCAGCGACGTAACTTTGTGTAATTACGCAACAGAAACAATTTGAACACTGACCTAATATACCGGACGACCTTTATACATATATAACTCTACTTTACCTAAAAATGTTTAACTAGTTAAAAAAATGAGTCAATGAACTCGCATACAATTTTGAGCAATGTGCAAGCAATCGGGCACGCGACTTGATATTCAAGTAGATAAAACTGTGACACTGAGACAGTCTGACGTAATCATATGTGGGACACTAGAATCAACTAGAATAGCGAATGGCAATTAGCATTAGACATAAAACGAAGCTGTGAAGTTAGTAAACACTTCTATGTTTGTCTACTCCTTAGTTCATTGTTAGACTTGGAAAATTAAAAAGTAGAAGAGACTCTTCTCTGTTTATATTGTAGAAATAATGACTCAAGTATTTGAGAATTGTTATTTTTAGATTCATTTTTATTTAGATGAATATAGTATACTTGATAGTTGTATAGTTAATCAAAAATTAAAATGATTTCAAGATTTCGGATTAGTAAATATTTCTGAGATAGGTATGTCTCATCTAATTGTTTACTCACTAGTTTTAGACCGCATAAGTCGTGATGTATCTGATTACGTAAGAAATTATTATACGATTTGATTATGCATACAAAACCACAAATCCGCTTTTTGTTTCAATTATAGATGAGAATAACATAATACCTATTAGTTGTGTTCATGTTAGATACAATTTTTGAAATCTATGACATTTTGCGTTTACGAAGTAAATATCAATACATGTATTGATAAAATTACACTAACAAGTATCTAATTAGTTTCTTGTTTAGTTTCTTGTTGTATATATATGATATTTCAGAGATTCTAAAGAAGACACGTTGTAAAACACATATTTTATTGACTCTTCACTTAATCAAAAGAGTGAAAGTGTCTTTTGATTGCTTCTGGGATCGAGATTGTTAATTGGCAAAAAAATTCAGTAGTAAAGAAGTTAAAAGCCTTCAAGTGCGATAATCGATGACATAAGACTCGAAGAATGATCTGATTCATGACTTTATTAATGTCATGAGCCTAAATATACTTGACGTAGTCATTTGAACCGTAAAATTTAATGTGAGGCACAAAACGTTTAATGTGAAGCACAAAAAAATGTAATGTACTTTTTTGGCTTGTTAAGATTTAATAATATGATGGACGCTTAAAATTTGTGGCTCGCATGAAGCGAATAAATGGAGTTTAACTTCTGCAAGTAGATAAACGCAACTAAATAAAAATGTATATTATAATTATCAGCAAGCTCAATTACGGATTTCAAGTGGATATAAAAAAGTTTGCAATCATGCATTCTTTTGTATATGCATTAAAGCACGTTGTCGCAATTGCGTGTTCATTTTTATTTGTATATGTTCATGAAGGGTTCACTGGGGGTGTTAAGGGATGGAAGACGAGAGAGGCTGCCAGACATAAAATCGATAATAAAACGGCGTCGCGACGCGCAGCATCCATGCTCCGCGCACGTATAAGTTTTCCTCTAAAAAAGCAGTTTTGAGCAATATTATTATTCTACGGGTGAAAACTTTATACAATCTTTTATTCTATTTTTTTTCGTCAATATAATTAATCTGTCTAGTGAAATTTGAATATATATTTTTTTGGACGGTTGAATTAGTGATAAATAAACGAAAAGATGTTTTTTTTTCTTTAAAGAATTATGACTGTCTATTTTATTAAGTAGAGAAGACCTGATTGGCTTGACACACCCTGACAGTTGTCATTACGGGTCTCGAAGTCGAAGCGTAACTGATTGTTGCGGTATAAGATATGAGATAGTATTATTACAATTCTATATCGTAATGCTAATATACCTAATGGACCAAATCGCCTTAGTAATTTTATATTTATATAAGGAGACATATACTAAAAATACACTTCCTTCATTAGCAGAACAAAGTATATTATAATATTGTCCTTTGCAACCTAAATATTAATTAACTGACCTAATTTTAAAGTAATTAAAGAGCATGTGTTTCCAGTTAACCATTTTTTTAAACAAAAGATAATTTTTGTATCTCATTAAAATTTCTATGGGGCTATGTGGAATTTACAATCCGGTTCTTCAACAGGTGTCAACGTTTGATCTCAGAAGCGTCAAGTACTGATAATAATTTCACCTGTATTTTTGCTGACGTAATTTTATCATTCTTGTATTATTTTGACATTCAATTAGATTTTCTAACTTTTCAAGGTTTTATCATTGTTATTCTTACATTAAATATCAAGATAAACAATTTTTATTCTTAAAAGGCTATAACTTAACGGTGTACATAACTGTACAATATGTGTGTCAAAATAGTAAAAGAATAATGTAAAGCAACATCTAATTTGAATAGATACTAAAAAATGAGACCCATATGATGAAATTCCTATACAATTTTAATGTTAATTAATAAAAAAAGGTATCAAAAGTGGTACATTGATTGAAAGCATTAGAATATACTGGTGCCCGCTTGTGTGGAGGTAAAGGTAGAATTATACATTCTTTTCCGTTAATTCAGATGCGAGGTCAAGGAACGACGATAATGCTTCTTGATAATTATCTTTTGATATTTTAAAATGCAGTGTGCAACCTTGGAAAATTAATTAGTATATAGTACTTCCCAATCCCATTAAAGATGACACAGTTTATAAAAGACGCCAAAGTTATTTTCATTCGTAATTTAATTCATGAAGCTAAATTTGTCCGTAGAATGCGATTTTGTTATAAAACATACGATATAATGCCGATGGAATAAATCTTAAAATAATACAGTTACATAATATGCAATAATAATTATTTATCTTTGATCAAAGTGGATTTCCTAAATTATAAATGCATCTCAGAATGCAAATGCTGATTTCCACCAAGGAAAATATAATAATTTAATGCGTCTTATTTTGAGGCGTGGGTGTGAAAATAAGGTCAATGAAATACATTGTCTACTTGACTTGTCTAGACAAATGACTTATTCTTGAATGATATCATTTACTCCTTATGCGAGTATATTTCATATTTATAAATAACTTAACGGTACTAATAATTGAGATATCAGTTGTTAACACTTTGATCTTTAAGAGAATTTAAAAGGGAGTTTTTAAAGCGTTTATTTTGGCTTGACGTGATCGATTCTTAAGCTAGTGTTGTGAGGCATCTAATTTATTCTAAGAATGAAATGGAAAACTAAAAGATTTAACAATAATGTGTATTGACAGGGCCCTCGAAATGAAAAGAAGCGATCGATTCTCTTATATAGGAGACGAACTGTTGTGTCGTGGTTCTTTGTAGTTCGAGGGGATTTTGTGGGGTTTCTTTCAGCTTGGATTAGTTAGCCTCTGCCTACGCATGGCTGCTTTAATAAACGAACACTTAGTAATACAATACATAAAAAACATGCGAATTATAGATTTAATTCATTTAATTATCCTCCAAAAAACGCCAAAAAATAAGAATTTCTTGTATTCATTTTGTGTCTGCATTTTTTAAATTAAGGGTATAGTTCAAAATGGCGATAGGGGTGCTAAACTATTGAATTGAATTTAAAAAGTTCCTTTTATATTTTCTAGATGGCAGCATCGTTATAACTTGTATCTTTTAGAAAAGCTTTCGACTGTAGATATAATTTAAAGCGAAACCTCCCCCAATACCTTGAGGGTAGTTTCTCTCCTGCCGGTATTGCAGGAAAATTCTTGTAAGGGTTACCTATCACCTGATATCAGCAGAAACTTTATTTTAATCGATTTATAGACTTCATTAATACCGGTGACTAATTCAAAATTCCTATTAGTCAATATGTCCCATTTTTTAATTACAGCAGAAAAATTGTCTCATATCTTATAATCAAAGCTTTTAAACACTGTTTTTTTTATTAGAAAATTTGATCTACATGACTGCATGTATAATATATAGAATAACTTTTCTTCGTTTAGTTGGGAAACTATTGGAATATAAATTACAGATTAGAAATTACTTCCTATCTCTGCAGAAATTTGAGTAGTACTTATGTATATTTGGTAGGCTTTACTATTCTATAGATGTGTATAGTAAAGAAGTTGAATCTGAAAGGAAGAAAATGGATTAATGCAAATTTATCATTTGCAATTTTCATCATTCAATTACAGAAGGAGAAAATTAGACTAGGGCGAGAATTATTCAGTTGCATTAATGAAGTACCTTCAATGATTCTATTTCATTGCTCACCGGGGCTTACATAACTTGGTGTTGACTACTTGCGTCGTAATTTTACAATTTAATTGAATTGGCAGTAAAATCAAGATTAATTTCTGCCAAATAATTAAAATTTGAAGCCTAGATTTCGCCTTTACAATACTATGACCTGTGTAGATATTTTACTGTGGCCCTGAGCGGGCCCAAGTCGGGGGATGTCAAATCGGGCTGAAACGCCAAATCTAGCCTGGCCCAAACGTGGACGCCCAGTTTTGACTGGAAGCCCGGCCTGGGCCCGGCCGGATTCCGCGTTTCATCACCGGTCTGGGCCAGACTTGAGAATTTCTACTCGGGGATAGAAGAAAATGTTACTGATTCCATGGAAAAATATCCACTGGAATTTTGGTAAAATTTTCTACTCAGAAATCAGTGAATAATGACTAAATATTCATTTTTTAAAAATAAAATGTGACTTTTATTTTTGTTACAGGTAAACGATGACTTGAGGAATAGAAATAATGGGCGATGAATTAATAAAATAGTAAGTTCTACTTTATATGGAGTACCGAAGAAAATCCATTGCCTAAACCAAAATAACGTTTAAAACACGTATGTAAATTTAAGTTTAAAATTTAGATTTTTAAGATTGCAATTCTAAAGTTATGAATGTCTTTTTATTCCAGGCAGTCGTTGCAATTTGGAAACTTTAAAGGATCTCACTAACTTGCTTCTCAAACTTAAAGTACCTACTCTATTTGAAGAGTTTCCAAACTTTAACGCATTGAATTTGAAACTGTTTGATCTTTAACCCTTTCAATTTGATTGCTTTCAAATTGAGCTTTAAAACTGAATGCTTTTGAATAAAAATCTCTAATCTTTCAACTTTTAATCGAGTGACTAATAAACATGAAACTCTGAAAAATCAAATTCTTCGTTATTGATCGTCTAGAGGCATATTTCATTTTTTTGTTCTGATTTTTTTCGCGTCGCCGTTTCATGTTATATTTATGGAACAGATAAAATCATATATATTCACTAACAGAAAGCAAGTGGCTCTAAGGAGCGTTAAACCGATTCCGAAGGCACGACCTCGTTAACTTATGTACCGCCGATCTGTGACCAGCAGACGGCTTCGTGATGTTCTTGCATTTGATATGATCAGTAACGTCCTGTGATATAATAGAACGATGTCGGTGCCTCGAAAAGACTTATGAATGGGCAGACTGTTTGGGAAACTCATAAAACGACAAGTAGATACAAAAGAATTAAATTAAGACGGCACAAATTCACTTAAGACAGTTAATCATCATTTTGTCCACTTATCATTAATTTTTTTTCTTTAAAAGAGTTCCTCTAAAGTGAGGGACAATATCTTTGAAAAGTAATTAACTCTACTCTGCTATATCGTGTTTTAATTATAATTATACTTTCATATATATCATTTTTTCCCGACCTGCATTACTTTTCATTAAATATGACGATGCATTATTATGTATGCGGGCGATATATGTGTTACACACCCTCTAGGTACTCAGAAATTATCTTACAAAGAGCATATTAATTATAGACACACCCTTTTATACCAACGCGGTTCATTTTTATAGTGATTATGATAATTTGGCGAATCTTGAATAGGTAAAATAGGTAATATATATGACTAAAATCAATTCTCCCACATGTCATTAAATGAATGATAATATTAATAGGTATGAAGTGTATAACATCATAAACATTGTCATGATTATTTTCAATTAAAAAGATAGGACTGTCATGCGGGTGCCATGTTTGCACAAATGAAAATATAGCAGTTCGGATGTCACCTGGTACTTTTTCGTATCTAAAATAAAATTCGCAAGCTTTTGCGAATTTTCAGTTGGAGGGCTTCATTTGGTTAAAAGCTTACATTTTGCGGATAATAATTTAATTAATTGATTTATTTATTAGTACTTTTTTCGTAATACATGGGATCTTTTGATTTTCCTAAACTTTCATTAAAAAATAGTTCTAGATACATAGTTAAGTACCGGGAGGGAAAGAGTCCTATGTAGGTTCTATCTAGTAAAATCAGGAAAGTTTCGTGCGATTTTCTTTTAATTGGTGGAAGGCAAAAGTTAATAATCGGTTCGGAAGTGAACTCCCACGGTCTCTTTTTTCTTCTCGCCGCCGTATACGTGCCAGCATATCGAGTGAGTCGGTAGTGCTAGGTCGACCCTCGACCCTCGACCCTCGAGCATAGCAGCGCAGGAGCAGAGAGAAAGCCAGGACGAGTAGAAAACTCTCACAGACAGACGGACAGACGGACCTAAGAAAGGACAAATGGGGGATGGAGGGTAGTAGCTCACCGGGTTCGAACCAACAGTCGACCGTCTAGACATCCACGTCGACGGACTCCTGGAAACTTGAGCTTAGGTAAGCTTTGAGCTATCTCAGCTTTTACCGTATATCAACTCTTCAAACATTTTTCAAAGGATCCAGAATTGACCTCGTCATTTTCAAAGAAAAATTCTTTAAACAATTCTAATCATAAATTCTAAACTGCTTTAAAATATATATCTTTTCCTTGTAATGAAACAATGAAGCCTGTTGCATTTTCATTTTTTTTATTTAATTTCGAGTTTTTAATCAAATTAGTTAGTTACTGTAATCATTATTCTGAATTTATAATAGAAATAGAGTTGTAAATAATTTAGCGAGTAGTCTCCTTTAAAATAAAAAAAAAAAGTGACAAATATTTATGTGAGAGCTTTTAATAGTTGAAGTAAAATTTTCTTGATAAAGAAATAGAGTTTTATATATAATTTTTACTAACAAATCGATTTAGCTATATTTTGACGAATACAATGATAATCTACTGGCATGACACAACTTGCGTGTTTGATAAAGAACACTCTGGAAAGATTATTATTGAATTTGTTTTAGTTTGTAGAGTAATCATCGTTTAGAATTTTTTTAATCGTTTAAGCCACTTATTATTATTTCATTACTGACCGTATTCGGAAAAGTTTAATGACAAGTATTCACAGTAAGTTCAGTACAAATACAATAATAAAATATAATATATTTTATGGGTCATGCAACTTATTTTTTGCAGTTATGATTAGAATATTTACCATATGACCACAATTACCATAATTAAACAAATTTAGAAATCTAAAATGATGAAGTAAAATCTGAATCCTCTGTTTCAATTTTTGGACTAGTCTTACAAAGAGCCGTATTGTTAGAAGTCCTTACACACTAAATCACTTTCGAGTAATTTGTGCATGTCTCACGAGTAATATAACTTGTATAATTTCGAATTCGTCACTTTCAAATAAGCGTTTCTTATGAATAGACGGCTTTCTTACATAAATTTGATTTATGTTGCGTCGATGTTGGAAGAAATCCTTGAGGACATCACATCAGATACAGTAGAATATTGCAACTGCTTGCATTAAATTTAGATTTACCATCTTCTGATTTTATTCACGATTTGTCTTTGCTTTCTCAAAATGAGAATTTTTATTCAAAAAATAAGAGGTTCTTAAAATATATTGATGTGACATGTGACATGTCTTGCAGCTCTTTGTAAAAAGTGGATCAAAGTTCAGTCTGAAAAGTAGGTTTCATCCTTTCAGTAAAAAGATGAATTTTTATTCTAATTTTTCTCTTATTCCTACGAAAACTGATACCCGAATTACTACTACTTGTCTGAAGTCTAATTTTTTTGGACAATGTATTTCCTATTTGCCTAGAATAACCTGGAAATTATTTCTAACGCATAAATAGCTTAGCAACCAGGAAGTGAAGATGCTTTACTGATAAACTTGCATGCTGGCTAAAGTATATGACAGACCTGCCCAACATTCACAAAGATTCATCAACTTGATAAGAAATATCATCTATATACATTCATACTTTATACCACAGTCGTTAAATGTCATTACCCTTTATATCCATTAAACATATAAATCATATTAACATTTTCCTATCATGAACGACTTTTTTTTACTACCACATGATGGAACTCGAGTCATTTCGAAGGATAGTCATTTTTATTCACTTAAATTAATAGGTATTCAAGTTCATTTCTATTCCACTAACTTATTTAAATGATCCTTCTTTCATTTATGACAATTTCCGTTCAATACTCTTACAATATTCTAAACAAATTGAAAAATTGAAAATGGAAAAGGTTTTATAAATATCTTGTTAATTTTATTCGTTTCCTTCATTTTATTAACGATAAACTTTTGTGAGGTGAATATACTTGTGAAATTTCGAAGGGTTGAAGGATGTGATGGCATCCCTTTGAATTCGATGGATAATACTTTGGTGCGTGGTACCAGTGGCACGCAGTCACTTGATTTATTTGATTTGCTTCCGCCCATGGTAATCGATCGTAGCCTTCTTCCTAGACATTTCGTGGCAAATGGACGTTCAATCTCGAAAGCTGGAAAGCTCAAATGCACGAAAACAGAGCATCGAAATTCTGCTCACCCCAAGAATCCTTGCGACCTCATCCCCAACCCCCAAAATCCATTTTCGAACCATTACAATGACCCAAAATAACAGATTGCTTATAATAACCGGTCGTAAAAATATATCGCTGTCAAAGTCAATGTTTCCTGGAATAACATTTCACTTAATGGAGCATAAAAATGTCTCCAAATTCCATTTTATTTCAGTAGAATAATTTTGAATACAACCACAATAATTTTTTATAAATTTACTGCATTTTCGCACTTTTTGCAATATCAATTTGCAGCACGATCAATGTTATTGTCAGGAATATGCCAGGAAATAAAACGTGCTTTAAAGCAGGAAGAAGAGCACGAATTTCCGTGTGCATAGCTGCACACGTGTCCACGTGCATACAATGCACGTGCATCACGCACACATTGTGAGCAGTGAGTGTATAACTTATGTTAATACAGAGAGTGTGCATAAAATGTGTTAATGTTTGTATATGTATACAAAAATGAGAGTCGAACACGCTCACTGTGTTGTGAGTTGTCAGTTGGATCAATACCGACTCCAATTGCAGTTGCCTACTTTACGGTCTAGGATTTACCCATTAGGACTTCTTTTACCGGAAATGGCATCGGAAGCAAGTCAGTTATCGCGATCACCAACCAACCCGTCTTAAAACACACTTTACACTTAACAAGTTCCGATCTACCACTTCACGACAAAAGTGCATTACGTTTATTACTTATCCTGTCGCTAAAAATAACGACAATCTACTGATAAAACGCAAACAGCTTTTCTCATTGACTATACATTTTTTCCTGACCTACTGAACATTTTTCACCCGCTCATTCATTTCAGCTCCTGCATAATTTATGCAATATGTCGTTTTTTAATAGCCAGTTTTAAAATAATGTAACATATATTTTTAAAAAATTACTTACAGTTACAATTCTTTGAATCTGATCATCTTTTATTCCTTGTAAATGTTATTTTTTACTTAATTATCATTTCATGTTATATAGTTGTGTTTTTAATCCTGAGAATCGTTTTTTTAAAGGCGAAATAAGAAAGTTTGATAAGTAATTTAAGATGGATCAGCACGCTCTTGCTAGAAAAAAAGGCGAGGCTAAGGGCGATAATAGAAGCTCGAGGTACGTCTGAAAGTTGGAGAAGGTTAACGGTCGAAGGTGTATTACGTTAACCCCAACTATTTGCATAAACGTGATTTTATCGGACATGCGAATTAGAAGCCAGCCAGAGGATATTTTAGATCCATTTTATATTCAAGTATAGACCTTAATCTAATAAACTGCGGAAAACGCTCTCACCCTTAAAACTGAGCGAATGGAATTAATAATTAAGGTCCTGGGTAGCTGATTCTCTTTCCTATATTTGACTATCATGTGCCTTCTGATATTAGAAATAGATAATCGATTTCTGATTACAACACGGATGTTTCACTTGGAATAATTTATTTATGAAAAATTGTTGTTTGTTTCATTCTAAAGTGAATTTATATTGTATCTATAATTACTAAAGTTTGAATTTTGCAAATTATTCATTCGAAAATTTATATTTGGTAAGAAAATGATGAAAACGTCCTATTGTTCTAATTAATATCCTGAATAATTTGAAGAATTCTTCTGGTAGTTACGGGCTAACGACTTGGCAGGAAAGGCGTTTGTCTCACAAGCAAATGTTCGCATGAAACACGAACTTTCTAAAGAAATTAGTATGGAATTCGTCAAGGTTGATCACCGATAATACAGTAACGTGATGGAGTTCGCAAATTTTGTACTTTACGAACATCAATCTCGCGTGTCTTCATAATTTGATATTCGCCCATTTTCCATGGGCAATTTCATCTTCAAGAATCCAAAATCATATACATGCTTGTTCAGATTTAGATTATTCAAAAGTTATGTGATTGTTTCATAATTGAGAGCAACAATTTGAATTACAATGTGATTAATAGGTTCAAAATTACTTCTGCGCATTCTGGGTCATCGATCATAAAAGTTTAATTATTAAGTTTGGCTGCATAATAGTCGACACAAGAATTTTGATCGTAGTGAAAGAAAATCTGTATGAATGAGCTGATTATAAATCATCAAAGTATGTACTCTGTATTAGTAGGTAAAATAGCAACTAAATCAATAGCACCATTATTCGTAATTAAAGTTGTTGATGCATGCAGCATTAGGTAAAAAGTATGTTCAAGTATTCACAATAGTGTGGAGTTAATATTACAGCAATAGATTTTCTGCTAATGTGAAAAACACAAGTACTTATAGAACATTTGCATTACAAATCTACTTAACATCATTAGAAAACATACAGAAGCTTAACAAAAGTGTATTACTGTTTTTTTATTGTTACCAGATAACAGTATTTTACTAACTGAATTAAATTATCAATAATCATATCTTCCCCTAGGCAGTAAAATATTATCGCGAATGTATTTTTATCCTTTATCGATTCTCTTCATCCTGACAATTTTTATGACTATTTCTAAACTACAGAAGCCTTTTAATGCCACCCATAAATTATTCTTACCCATAAATTCCTTTGAATTGAACAAACATAGAATCACTGCTGGAAATGTTAAATGCAAACATTGAATAGAAATTGGAATATTTAATCAGCATTTCTGAACACCAGGAATTAGGGAATTGATTTTGACAAATAGGGTCATGCCGGTTACGACCTTGTCAGGATTATTTTCACAACTCAATTCATGGGTAGTAGTTAAAGTAGGTTTCCAAGGTAAATACTCACAACTGTGGAATGCACAAATGCGTACACGCAGTAATGGCATTGCCACCCTTATAAATTGAATTATCACGTCACGAAAGTAGTTCTCGACACGTAAAGGTAGATCACGGAAGTAAGTAGGCCGAAGCTAAAGGGCATTTTTAAATTGATCGTGATAAAGGTATTTTCGTTCCTGAGCAACAGGTTAATGGAGAACCTTGTCCTTCGACCATCCAGATCAAGTAGATCGAGATTTGAATTTTGAAATTCATAGGAAATTTAATTCCACAATGGACCAACAACAACCCCCTCGAATTGGCAGCGATACCCCTCCAAACCAGCAGCCACCAATGGTAAGCTACATTTTAAAAAGATAAGAATAATCAAACAGATACCGCTTTTTTTAATTCCCATCAAGGGAATGTATGGAAATATTGGAAAAAAGAGTTGGAAAAGGAGCTTTAAACGGTTTAATCGATAGATTTCAATCATTATCTGGAAAGTGTATGGAAGGCAACCCAGATATTGAAGTTTCCCCCCAAAAAATCAATAAATGTAATTTCGAAAACACTCTCTCTGAAGGGACAATGTCGATAGGTTCCCACGTATTCATAATCGATCTTGTAAGAAGCGCAAGGCAAACGGTGGCAGGTACGGCGAAACGTTTATTCGAGACGTCACCGTTTTGTATTATTGAGAGATCGATGGGCTCAGGGCCAATTTAACGCGATTTTATCAGTGTGTTTTATCACTTATCCTTCTCTCGAAACACTCGATTCGACAAAAAGTTAAAGCTTTTGTGCGAATACACGAAAACATAAACTCCAACGATGAGGTAAATCAAAGTTTAAATGCCACTCTCAAAATAACATTAGCGTGTTGAGTTGTTCACTTATCTCGAGATCGAAATTCCAGCTTTTCTGGTCGATAACAGTTTCCATAATCCACTTGAAATCCGGAGAAAAAATTTTAAAAAATGGTTTATTAACAAGTGCTTAATAAACAATTGCAGAAAAAGAAATAGATGTTTGTTTTACAGGTCAAGCCGAATTTGTCAGGTTTTCAGCCAAATCCTCAAAGTGCACCTCAGAGATTTCCGGTGAATAATGGTCCAGTAGAAGGACCACGTTTAGGAGGACAGCCACCACCTTTACGACATTTGGATAGCAGATCTTCACTAGTCCCGGGTCAGTTTCCACAGCCTAGGCCTCCTTACGGAGGACCCAGACCCAGGAACTTTTATCCGAGACCACCACAACCTGGTGGACCTCAAGGAATTCAAGGACCACCACAGGGACCTCCAGGAAGTCAAATAACATCTCAAGGTCATCCAGGAATTCAAGGACCACTCCAAGGATTCCAAGGACCGCCTCAAGGTCCTCCTCGTTTCATTCAAAACCCCAACATCAGAGGTCCGCCTCCCCAGAGATCTCCTTTTCCTGGAAATAATCCTCAACAACCTTTTTTCGTCCAAAGAAACGGAAGTGAACAGATTAGAGGGCCTGGAGAATTTGGAGCACATCAAAGGTTGCAGAGGAATGATTCTGTTGCGAATTTGAATCCGCGATTCCCAATTTCAGCAGACAGGAGACCACAGTTGATACCTCAGATTTCTATTGAGAGGATGGCAGATGTGGAAGGGCCAAAATCAGTGACTATGGTGCAGGCGCAAGTTGAAGATCCTAAGAAGTTGGTGAAAGAGAATAAAGAAAACGAAGACGATGATGATGATGTTGTGATAGATAATGAAAAAGTCACACCGATCGCCGAGGTACCAAAGTCATCATCCAGTGAAAAGGATACGAATGAGGCTAATAAATCCAACGAAACTAATAAAGTAAATGAAAATTATGAGTCTAATCATCAGTCACTATCTCTTTCTAAATCATCAAGTCTTGAGAAAGAGCCTCCGAAATCACCTTCTTTAAAGCAAATTGATGAATCTTTGGCTAGACCACCTTCTGCTAACGTTGAAAATTTGGAAAAAGCTTCTTTGAACAATGAAGATGAATCCAAAAATGAAGCCGAGAAGAAAATATCTGAGAAGTCTCATGACCTTGTTAACAACGATGGTCTTTCTCTTGATCGTACCGATAATGCAGTCAATATTCAGTCAATTGCCTCCAAGGTGGAAAATAATTCCGAGGCTAAAGATGTGGAGGATCTGGTCCTTGAAAAACTCTCAGTGCCAGAGTCGCCAACGATACCAAAGTCTCCAGAAAGTGTCAAGGGATTCGATAACGGACAGAGGAGATCACTCTCTTCGAGATCCTCTTCACAGAGTATAAAATCACCCAAGTCCCCAAGGTCACCTGGATTGAAGACTCCAGATGGAGAGAAGAAGAAAACTACTTTTGCGGATGATGTGGAGAAAATAGAAGATGATAAAAAGAATAGCGAAACAGATCTTGAAGATTCCTCAACGAAATCTAAACCTCCAAGCACTCCGAGGAGGAGTCGTCCATCTGGAATTAGTTCCCCTTCGAAAGAAAATGGGAAATTGATTTCTGGACAAGGAAAAGCAGGTTCTAATTTCTCTACTAAAGTTAGCTTTTTTGTTGAAGACATTTTTATTTCCTTGGGTTTATTTTTAAGCTAATCCTAAGTATTACCCATTCAAATTATTATATTGAAATTAGTTTTATCATTGCTAATTAATAGACCAAGTTCTGAGTAAAAATGGAAGTTAGGAATTGAGTTTCTATAAAATTGGGTATTATTAAAGGTAATAAGGTAGGTGGATAATAGGCACTTGGAAGGTGTGATGCTTCGGTACTCCATTGATAAAGTTAGGAAAGAATTTTATGAAAGCGTTGGTAGTAAGTTAGAATAAGTAAGAAATAATTCGTTACTAATTTATTTGCTATTTTTTCAGACGCTGAAAACGACAGTGGCGTTGATGAGTCGACACAACGTAGCGAGGTAACAACTTCAATTATTAAATGTTATTTATTTAATACTAATATATAATGAAAAAATTAGATAAAAGTTGATAATATTAATTTGACTTAATGGATTATATCTAGGCACCCAGATTAAATGGAGTAGGAGGTTCCCCGACAAAGAGAATGTCTTCAAAGTCAAGGGAAACAGATAAAAGGTCGACGGCCGGCTCTCCTGTGAAGTCCCCTAGCAAATCCGCCAAATCCCTACCTAGGACACCGGATACGGCTTCATCGACAAACATTCAAGAAAAGAAAAGTTAGTTCTGAAGCATTCTCTCAAGTAACTTCTCAAATACTTGAGTTTTAATGTTGAAAATCTAATATTAGTTGACTTAAATAACTTCAATCTTCATTCTCTTTTTATTGAAAATTATGTTTCTAATCAGATAAGATATAATTTAGATTTTTTTTCAGAAGTACCGATGAATAAAGTTCAGGTCGGAGCGGCACCCTCGCCTAATCTGAAGACTGTAAAGTCCAAAATTGGGTCATTGGAAAATACAAGCTACAAACCAGGTGGTGGAAAAGTGAAAATTGAGAACAGAAAGCTCGACTTCAGCAAAGCGCAACCGAAAATTGCTGCAAAGAACGACAAGTATATGCCGAGTGGTGGAGACAAAAAGGTCATTGTTTTAAATAAAATTATTCACTTGGAATCCATTCTTTTGGCAATTTATAATTTTGGCTTTCTTGTTATTTAATCACGAAAACAGTTTTTAACTTCCGCTGTATAAAATGTCTCAAACTATAAAATATAAACCCTAAAAAGGACGTAAGGATGACGTGTACCTACTTCCTTTCTAGGACGATCGATTTTGCGGTAAAATAGTAACACTATATAGATGCTCGTTCAGGTTCTTGGCTATTTTTGTGGGACCTGAAACCTCAATCAAAGAATGTATTTGTTTTTCAATATCTACTTAAATGTCTGTTATTAATTGAAAATCTAAATGTAGATCACGCAAGTGAAGCTCCAGTGGAATGCAAAACCAAAAGTGGGTTCTCTGGATAATGCAACGTACAAACCAGGTGGTGGCGACAAGAAGATCGAAACCGTGAAGCTAGATTTTAAGGACAAGGCAAAACCCAAGGTCGGATCTAAAGACAACGCGAAACACGTACCAGGAGGAGGCACTGTGAAGGTAAAAAAATATGTAACTTATCCAAATGTAATGCTACCATGTAGAGTATCAACTTTCATTATCCAGTACCAATTTTTCCAAGTGCATCTCAAAATTTAGGAAACATTTCTAGATTCGTAATCATTAGGCATGTTAGCTCTGAATGCACAAATATTCAAATATGTATCTGGTGAGAAAATTAGAATTTGCATTCGTTTTTAGTCTGAAGGAAGAATATCAATTTTTTATTAATTTTTTTAAAAAAAGGTCTAAAGGACTAAGTAATATTTAGCAATTTAAAATAGTATAAAGTTTATCTACTTTAAGAAGACGTGCTGGGGTGAAAGATCAGTAAACTTCACTGTCAGATTAAATTCAGAGTCTAGAAAGACAGTAATTTCTGTCTTTCACTTTCTCTGCACGAATTGGAACTGAAGTTCTTCTTTGTCACCTAAACTTTCTCAGAAGCATGTTTAGTAGTGTGAGATCTTAGACAATGATCGATTTTGTCATTCGCTTCGTGACTTAAATTATTCCACTATTTTTTAAATCTATTCACCAACAGTAAATCAATTTAGTTCCAGTAAATAAATTTAAATAAATTCTTTTTTAAATAGAATAAGAATTATTATTTAAATTAAAAATATTATTAGATAGATATGTACTAATAGCAATAAGATAATTTAGGTCGTGGTTCCTAATAAATGCTCTCAGAATAATATTGAAGCTTCGATTTGAAAAAATGAATAATCTCTTCGCGTGTTCGTGACTTTTGCTTTATTGTTCAAGCTTTAACTTGGGAGTAGTAATATATTTGTTGGTTGTAATTTGCGACCCTAAGGTATGCACAATATCGTGATTTGACATGCTTTAGAAAGTGAAATTTTGCATGTAAACTGTCAGAATCCATTTTCGTGTTAGTAGAACCACTGAAAATAAATTCTTACGAAGGTTTATGCTAGGTAGGTCTAAGGTTTGATGATCCTATTCGTTTTTATACATTTTGTGACCTGTAACAAAAATAACAGCCCATCATATTGTGTTATTTTAATTCCTTTTGCTTTATAGTCAATAGACAAGGAATTCTTAGTTCAATTCCAAACAATTCATCAGTTCCTTTTGGTGTTTGAAAATAGTTTCATATAATACTATATTTTAAGTTTTTTTTTTTATAAAAATAGAAATGATGATGTTTATTGATAATATTTTTAAGCCTGCTTTGAGAAATTTCAGAATACTTCCCGAAATTCGTAACCTTGTGACCTTCGCATGAGGTGCCATTGATCATTATTAACACTTCATTATTATTTCTTGATGTTTAGTCATCGGCGTCGCCGCCAAAGACTCCTCTGGATACACCCACTGATGACGTAAGTAAAGCGATGGTTTTAAACTTTAAAACGAAAAATCACTCATTGCAATGACCATCGCATTTTATCACCAATAATCACTGGACTAAAGTTTCAGACTTCCTGTTAGACGATTTTTATTTTTATTTTTTTAGGAGAAGTTTTTCATTTTTTTTAAACTCTAAAATTAATAAATAGAAAAGGAAACGATTTTCAGTTCTATTTTTAAGACATTATAAACTAAAATATAAAAACATAAAAATCGTCTGACGAGACGTCTGAAACTTCAGTCCAGTCAGATACTCTTCGGATCATTAAACATAAAATTTCTACGGTATAAAATCTATTTCTGCTGAAGTAGACGTAGAATTACATATAATAGCTTTTATTAATGTGAGGGTGTGGTTGTTAATTAAAAAAATGAATAAATAACAAGACCTGGGTTCAGAGAAATGATGTATGTAAGTAAACGAGTGTTCGGCACAGGACCAAAGCATGATCGCATGTGTGGAATATTTTATATTGTATTTAGTAAGATGAATATCTCAGTTTATTCATTTATACATTTTTATACGGACCATTTGTCTAGCAATCGCTTGAAAGAATTCTTTCGTTTTTGTATAAATAAAATGTAGTCTATAGTTCTTAATATCCATTGATGAATTGCAAAAAAAGGTATAAGTATAAAAAAGTATGAAAAATTATTTTAAAATAAAGTTCTTTTTTGATAGAGAGTAGAAAAATGATAATATACGCGCTACTTTCAGCCAGAGTAGAAGTGATAAGGTTTTCTTTTTTTAATTTTTAATTTCTGGGCTTAATGTTGGCAGATTGAGACGCAGAAGATTGACATCAAGGCTGAAAGCAAAATTGGTTCCCTTGATAACGTTAAGCACAAGCCAGGCGGCGGAGACAAGAAAATCTTCAATGATAGAGATTATCTTCGGCAAACTGGCTCAGGGGTTGAGAGTCTTAGTGGGAGTGGATCCCAGGTATGAACATTTACTTCAAGCTTAATCTTAAATAATGATAGTAACTTGCAAATACTCAACTGAATTTTAAACTTATTTTTTAAATTTCAATAGTTATTACTACTTAATAAGTTAAAAAAATCATACAATTATTGTAAGTTATCCCTAATTTATTATGAAAGTGAATTGATCACTGAATATGAATAAGACATCCAGAAAATCTAAAAAGAATTTTTATCAATAGTCTAGGGATATTTGCTTTGCATGATTCGCACAATACAGTTAACAATAATAGATATTATACTCCCACAATCAAAAGTCGATTAATTATTGGATTGCACAAACACAGTACTTTGGCAATAGATTTTCAACATTTCCTTGCACTTCAAACAATATCATGAGCTCTTCAATTAACAAAGTAATTAATAACTGCTTTCGAAATGAATAAATTTTCCAAATTAAAGGGTCTTTTTAGTGCTGCCAAAAGAACGTTTGATATGCGACTGGTCAAAAGTTTTTCTGTTATAAGGACTTTAATTCAATTCAATTTTTGATTTATTAATGTTTTCTAGAAGTAGTTAAACTGTAGAAAAATTTCGTCAGAAGAGTTTAAATATATATTCACTTTTATACTTTTATTTCAGTGTTGCCTCTAATTTTTTTTATTTATGTTTTAAATGAAACTTTTAAAATTAATTAATTGTTAAAGGCGTTGATTAATCGCATATTAAGTTTCCATTGAAAGAACTTTGACCACCCTTATTTGGCGAGGCACTTGAAATACCTCATATTTCGGTAATCGTTAATATTTATGGCGAATTGCGTCTATTCAAAATTTCGACGTCGTGGGAAGGAAGAAGTCTGACAGCCAAACAATGGATGTGAAACTGTGCAATAGCCGATAAAATCGTAAAATCTCGACTTGTGGACGAGAAACTTGGCTAGAAAGCATTTGTTGTATGTCGCAGAGTCCCATACCCTCTGGAGGAATCAGTGATGGGAAGAATGGCTTTCCAACATCGGACGAAAACCTCAACCAGGAATGCTAGGTTTCCTGCCTATTTTCATCGAGTTAAGATTGACGTTCACGCTTCCTGAAGGCATTGAAATTCTCGTCGATCCCTTCTGGGTGCTCCAAGAGCTGATCTAAATCCTGCCATTTTCGACATCCTTCGAGGCCATAGCAATAGAGATTTTATAAAAATCCATACGATCATATTATATTCCATTTCTGATCCTCTTGTAGGAAAAAGAAATTTGGAAAGAATAAAAATCATCTTAGATTTAAATCTCAAAAGATAGCACTATTATTCGTCTAACTATACATTAGGGTGGCTCAAAAAAATATTTACTTCTTTTACGACTTATCCTATCTTCTTCCATTTGGTGAAATAAGTTTAAATATTTTCCCATTACATAATTTTACTGTAGTAGAAGGGATACTTTTATTTCCAAGGGTGATTTTTTAATAGCCTGAAATAATTCTAGAACATTTTCAAAATGATTTGAAAGTCATCTGAGGCCTTAATCTATTATTTATCACCAAATGGGAAAAAATAGAGAGGTGGTCGTGTAAAAATATTTTTAGTCCCCTATTATATACATAATCATGAAGAATAATTGTTGAAACTATCGAAATTGTTAGAAACTTGGCAAGAATCATTCCACAATGTAATGAATTAAATAATATTTTAAGTAAATATATTTGTAAGTTTGTTAAAGGTTTTACTTCTTCAAGATTGGTATACGTAAGGAAATAAGAATTTATTTATAAATGAATTATTTAAATAAAAAGATGAAAAATGAAAATATAAGTAAAGAGGTCTTGCGATTGAAATCAGCGAATTTTGAAAGCAATTCAGGTTGATATTTGGCCTGTTGGAGTCTCGTCGAATGGCAGGATACATTGAGTGATTTTTCAATGGAAAGATCAAGGAAAGAAAATTTTCAGAATTTGCGAAAGATCTCCTGAAATGACTTCGTTATTGCTAAAGTATAATTCTGAATTAATATATAATCTTGAATCGGTGGTTTGAAATCAAAATAATCTGGGAAAGAGAAATTTACGAGGGAATTCATTTCATGAAATCAGAAAGATACGGAAGACAACTTCCATTAGTTAAAAAATGGAAGTAATGAGAAAATAAAAATGCGCTAATTAATTTTATCTAACGCATTAACTGCACGACTCTTATTAGTAACACTTGATCGTGTATTTGAAAATAATCTGAACTGGATTGCAGGTTGTTTTTGCAAATAGATAAAGACAAATCAAATTATGTAAAAATTTTACAATTATATCAATGATAACTTAGAATTGAATCTAGTTCATTAAGAGCTTCTTAATTTGAATTGCAGACACAAAGTCACTGGTAAAAAAATTGTAAAAATATTTAAATTATGTGTATAGGGTTGAATTTTTATGTTTTCAATTTTGAAGCAGTTTCATGTTCCAAAAGTCGATTTTGACAAGTAAAAGGAAATTTCGTGTTATTGATTTGCAAATATTGTAAGTGTGTATATTGAAAATAAAGAGGAGAGAGAACCATTGAACAATCCAAAAGACTCGTCTTATTTACAGAAAAGTGGTCATTTTAAAAATTTTGAGCTTTAATTTATAATTTCAATTCTACGTTCTTTAATTTTGAGAAAAGAATAGAGACTGAAGCATTTATAAGAATCATTTTGAGTCTTCTTTGAAATAATACAAAAAGATATACATACAACACAAATTAGAAGTTCATATTATTCAGATAATTGAAATAAATTTAAAAACTTGTAAGCAAGTGTTTTAAAAAAGATTTTTCACTAATTCGTCTAGTCCAAAAATTTCCAATAATAGTTTTTAAAAATTTCTATACATATATACATGATGCATAACGTATTTATCCTACTAAATATTCATCTTGAGAAAAGATTGAGCAAACGTGACAGAAGAATTTTGCTTGAATTAGAAAGTTATTTGTGCAATAAACGATTTTAAATATTTTTTCTTAATGAATCATAGAGGATTTATTATTATTAGTTACAAAAATTATTATTAAAAGGAATTAAGGAAAAAATGGTATGCGAGCTTAGGAAGAGCGGACCACCAGAAAAATTTCTGTTACGATAGTCGTCTTTAAAAAAAAAACATTTGTATGATATAAGATCTGATGCGAATAGTAATTAACAGATATATCAAAAGTTTATTAAATTATCTGTGTAAATAGAAGAGCAGCTTCTTTGAATTGCTACTTTATTTTATCCTTAGATTTAGAAAAAATGATATCCTTTGACCTTGAAAAACTGCAAATTAAATATAATTAGAGAACTATCTGTCATTATTGCACTTTTTAATGCAAACATCGCATCTGAAAACATTTTGTAATCGAGTAAATAATAAAGCCGCTTTTGCGTTAATTTAGGTTGGTATTTATATAACGTTATTAATATTATAAATTATATTATAGATGTCAGTTTATAAAATAATGTTTCCAGTTACCACTTTCCTCGAATCACAACTGCAAATTGTATAACGATCATCTGCAATGTATCCTTAACTTTCTAGAAAGTCATTATCATAATAATATTTTTGTTTTTAAATTTACTACGCACTTTTTATTGCACCTTGGCTCCCAGTGGTTCCATTTATTTATTTTTCTATAAAGAGTATTTCTGGCTTATTTAATTTTTTGAAGTTTGCATATTACAGGAAGAAATTATATTATTGATAAATTTATTATTGATATCATATTATTATAAAACCTGCAATGTTAAAATTGGATTTGAAATCACTTAATTTATAATTAACAGTAAGTAGAGAAATAATCAAAGTAGCCAGGGTATTTTGCACTATGTCTTTAAATTTCACGACTTCACGTGGGCATTGAAGTATCGCCTCGAACACTAAACACCGCCTTCCTCAGTGAGAAAGGTCAGTCTGCACACACATTTTTTCTGATTTTTTAAATAGTTTGAGCATTATTTAATTGTTATAATTTTAAATAGAACTTTATTTTCTCGAGAAAAGAAATTACATGAATTATTTTAGAAGAAAATTTTCCCTTTAATACAAGAAAGGATTGAATAAGTAAAAATATTAATCGAAATTATATCTCTAGGTTGCTGGAGAGAAAAAAGAAGAAAGAAAAGGCAGTATTGAAAAACCGGAACCACTTCCACCTCCTTCAACTCCAACTCGTGTTCGTATACCCTCAAGTTCTGTAGTGACTCCTAGAGCGATAAGGACAAGTCTTGCCAAATCTCCAGAAACTGCAACACCCAGAAGAATTGGTGAAACCTCGCCAAAAAAAACTCCCCGTTCTCCAAATTCTGCAAAACCACCGAGCAGCCTTGATGTGAAAAATTCTACGAATCAATCAATGGAGATTAAAAAAGCTTCACCAAAAGGACTTCGCCTCCCGAGAATATCAAAATCGCCTTTATCAAGTCCTCAAGAATCTGAAAGTTTAAATCTTCAGACAAAAATCAAGTTTCCTAAATTATAGTTAAGACTCAAGTCTTTTTGCACACCAGACTCATCCACTCAAATACTTTGAGGTTGATTCAAAGCATTGAGAGTAGATTAATTTGGAATAGAGTTATCACAAAGCTCCTAAAATTTGTGACTTTCTTTTACTTCGCAACAATTATAAATTAAAAAATTTCTCATCAGTAGCTTATGAATAAAAAAGCAGTTGATTTTCCAAATCAACATTTTAAAATTTATCAAACGCTTGAGCACATTCAGCCACTCTTTAACAAAGTACAAAGTATCTTGGTAGTTTCTCGAAAGCATATATCACATTTGATAATACTTTGTGTTTCTCTCCGATGTAAATAAACCAAGTTTCAACATGTACATTTATAATTAAAATTTACCGAATACCCAGATTATACCATTTTGCCGCCAGGAAACAGTGTCAGTTTTTTGTATAAAATATAAACCAAGATATAAATGTAAATAATTCTTTATTCTTCCTATTAGTACTAATTACGTTACTGATTTCAGAAGCGTATTATGTTACAACCTAAACTCCATGTCGATGTGAGCTTTCCTCCATAAACGATTTTCAGTCGCTTGGACGAATACGGAATATTATAAATTAAATTCTTATCAAAATTATATTTGAAGAGCTTTGTGGTAAGAGGTTCAGTAAGGCTTAGTCTTTCTTTGGCTGTGGGGGTGGAACTATCTTGACATCTTTGAAATACGGATGACGTAGTGCCATGAGTGCTGTGATCCTCTGGTTTGGATCATACGCCAGGAGTTTCTGTAAAAAGAAATCCATTTGAATAATTCGAACTTTGTATCATTTATATTGCGACAATCTGTATTCGTTTGGAACAATTTGAATTGGATTATTGAAAAATACTTACACTAAATAAATCTTTGGCATCGTCGTCAAAGGTAGAGACAACTTCGTTTAAATTGCGAGCATCCCAACGTGGGAACATTGATTTGTAATCTGGAAGCTGCGAGACTCCAGGCCAAACGGTCTCGTCTGGAGTTCCTAAAGTTCGAAATATCCTAAAGAGCTGATCTATCTCTGAATCGCCGGGAAATAAAGCTCGCTTCGTTGCCTGTTTAAAATAATTATTATTATTAAGCATAAATCTAACAAAAAATGAATGCGCTTTAAAATATTTTTGAAATTAGTACCATTTCTGCAAAAATGCATCCAAGACTCCATATATCAACGGCAGGGGAGTACAACTTCGTTCCTAAAAGAATTTCTGGTGGTCTGTACCACAAAGTCACTACTTCATGGGTATATGTGCGGACTGGAACTCCAAATGCTCGAGCTAATCCAAAATCTGCTAGTTTTATGTTTCCTTCATTATCGATGAGTAGATTCTGTGGTTTTAAATCTCGATGCAGAATTAAGTGCACGTGACAAAATGAAATGGCATGGAGAAGTTGCCAAAGGTAACTCTGTAAGAAAATTAATTAAAAAATGCAGTTATTAATTATTTATTAGTTTTTAAATAGAAAAATCTCTGCTTATATTACTCTTCAAATATAAATACCTTTACTAAAGCATGATCTAAGCCAGTTTTGACAGATTCCATCAACTTCTTAAGGTCTTGTTGGAGAAATTCAAAGACCAGGAAGAGGTGTCTGTCGCCTTGAACAACATCCAATAGCTGAACAATATTAGGATGTGTTAATTCCTTCAAAAGAGAAATCTCTCTAATTGCAGTGGATGGGACACCTTCGCTTTCCCTATAAATGAAATCGACGATATCCGGTTAATAGGAATTTCTATTTAAGTTTTTTCTATCTTTTATTCGTCCTTGAAAAATATTTTTTGAATGATAAATGACTTTGAATAAAGGACTTGAAACTTATTTCAATATTGATTCTAAAAAACGTTAGAGTTGAATCTGGATAGTATTTAATGTCAAATAAAATAGATATAAAATGTATGTACAATAGGAAGTCATAATTCTTATTAATCAATGAATTAATGCCATGTTTGAAATTAATACCAGGCGAGCGTGGCACAATGGAAGAAGCTGAATAATGTGGTACTACGATAATAAAAGGCAACGTGGCCACCCAAAAAAAAAATTTTCGGTTAAAAATTCAAGTACAAATTAAAGCATACTAACTGTTCCATTTTATATTTTAAACATCTCGAATAAAAAAAATTAGAATATTAAATCGATAAATTATAAGCTTTGTACAATAAATATTCTGACAGTGAAACCAATTTAATTGCATATATCTTTCTGGAAGTATTTTGGAGCAAAGGTTATTATAATAGAATATAAGTTATGATATAAGAATTATGTACATAATTAAATAATAGACAATCCAAGCTAAGTAAATAAAGCAAACACTGTTGTAAACAAATCAAAAATCAGAATCTGAAATAATTCTCTTTAATTCTAAATAACTGCTTCGAAATAATTTTATACATAATTTTTCATGTATTATTCTACAAATTGATAATCAATGTTTAAGGATAATTTTTCTTCTTTTTTCAAATAAAATAAATAGTAAAATAAAGAAATTCAACAAATAAATTACAAATTCACAAGACAATAAATAGTATCTTTTCCAACTTAGAAAAAAATAACTAACGAAGATTTATATTCTTCTGTACTACTTGATATTAATTATACAGTAGAAATTTAAAATAATTTGTTGATATTTTTATACTTTCAGTACTACTAGAGGACAAAAACTTAAAAAAATCAAAGGAGTCAAAGCGACAAAGCAACATGACATGGTGAGGATGACATAACCTAAAAACAGACTCGTTCCAACAAATAATCCAAGATCTAATGTTAAAAGCTGCTTGTTAGTGTAAATAATGTTAATAGCAATTAAACAAAACTGAATAAATAATATTTTTTAGCACAAAAACATGTTTTGTTAACATAAACATAAGAGGATATATAGCTTGTAATCAAAGTTGATTATGTGAAATAATTTGTCATTATTTTGATAAAGAAAGGGATACTCACGTTTCCAGACGAATTTTCTTTAAAGCTACTAATCTTCCCGTTAGTTTATCTTGGGCTTTGTAAACAACACCGTAAGTTCCTTCACCTATTTTTTCTATCTGAACGAAGTTATCCATAACCTTAACACTACTGTTTTCGCTGTTCTTGTGATGCATATTTCACTTTACACACTTTTAATGAGTACTTAGAAACGTTAATTAACACTGTAATACTACTACGGGTAAAAATATTTGAAAAAACAGAAAAAAAAAAGAGCTTGACAGAAGGACCGACTTGCCACTTCCCGATTCCCTGTTTACAAGTGTTTACAACCATAAAAAGGCGGCAAAAAGGCAATTTAGTTCGGCACTTGACACAAGGAGCGCTATTAGCGGAAACTACTACGTAATTCAAATTGGGAGTTTATGAAAAAACGCGGGATTTTAAATTCAATTTTTTTATTCAGCTTCTTTTAATCCAGAGAAAGAACAGGAACTTGTTGCTCTATTGACGTTTGGTTGAAATCTGGTAACTGAGGTACAAAATAGGTATTTATGTGGGTGCAGACTGCAAATTACGAACCTTACAGACTTAAAAGGGAAAGGGAAGTACAAATTGACTTACGGGTCAAGTAAATAGGATCTGATATGGAAACTAGCTTGGGATAAATATAAATAAAGGACCTCATTAAAGACCTTAATCAAGGTATAATAATATAATCCCTGCACCCAGGGGCGAATTAACACCCTTCGGGGCCCGGTGCTTTTAGGAAAAAGAGCATATGTATTTTTAAAAAATATTTTATCAGATTTCATTTGAAATTTTATCCTTTATTATTTTTTTCAGTATAACCGGGTTATTTTACTACATATTATATTTTTTCCTTGGTGAACAGGGGGCCCTGAATTAAATAATTACTTGTTATTAGGACGTAACAATAACAATATTGAAGAAATGAAGCTATTCATACGGAAATTTCCGTACGTGTAGCTACTGTCTAAAAATAAATGATTTAAAATTAATTGCTGATTTTTGAGAATTTTCCTTTTTAATTCTATCGCAGGCAACAGAAATTTTCTAAATTTCTATAAATTAAATTTGTAAGCAATAAAAATATTGTGGATTGTGTTTTGTTGATTATGGTAAGATAATTCGAATTGTAATGTTTAAAATGAATTATTATACTGTAAGCAGCCCATTTTCAATATTCAGTATACTTTAATTATGTATTGAATTTAATTTTACCCCAACAATTAAATTATTTCCAAATGCCTCACTTACACGTGCATTTTCACGTTTCCCTAGAATAAATCGTTAAATGATTCAAAGCTCGAAGCATAAATTTAGCAACCATTACACTCCCTATGAACAATGTATTGTTTCCTGTGCGCAATATTTATTCTTGCATTATATTCGCAAATAATAATTTTCAAACGCTTTCGATAGAAATTCAGTTCTAAAATTCGAGCGCATTTCGTGAATTTAAAGTTGTTTTCTTTGCCAGTTTATTTCTCTTTGTTTATTTCTCGTAAAAAATTCATTAAGAGAACCTTTCGTCTTTCTAATTTTACACATTTTTTTCCATTAAGCGTATTTTGTTACAGAATAGGATATATTGAATCAATACCATTAGGTCGTTCTTCCATCGAAAGTAGACTCTTCAAAAAGTAATGAAGTTTTTTTACGAGATACTAAAATGAAACTAAAGGAAACAGTTTAACTTTTCAATGGCAAGTTTCTCAGTAGACAACATACTACAATTATAAAAATACTACATAGTAAAAATAAGTGTTGGGAAATGTAACTTGACTGTCTTAGGCCACAAGGTTCTTAATATTTTGTATAAATATTATTAAAAGGTTCATAGATCTCGAAACTCTTCACTTTCGTGAACTCTAATAAATCTCGTAATAAATAATATACGAAATCTTTAGAAATTATTTATGGTCAATCCTAAAATTTGGGACAGTAATTTTTTCAGCACTAATTTTTTCCGTGTAATAAAAAGAACGAAATTTTTCTTTCTGTGAGACAATTTACATTTAATTTGTAACGTTTAAATATATTCTTCACATAGTTATTATATTTTCCTGCCATAATACTTCTAATATAATTTTTCTTCAGCTCGTTTCTGTAAAATGTGATTTATAATCCACATTCCTACATTTTAATCCTAGTCGAGTTTCCTGCCGTTTCTTTATGGTTTCTTCGTGTACCGTGAGTTTCATTTGCATGATAGACGACCGACTGCTCGGTATATGTGAATATGGACGTTGCGTTTAGACTTCATTAGGATTCTGCAAGTAGAAAAAGTGCAGGAAAATTGAAAAACGGACATTCCTTTCTTCCCAACCCTTAGACGTCGTCAATTTCTTTTCCTGATGTTTTTCCATCTGTATTCATAACAGAAGATGAAGAACCTATCTAGTAAAAAGTTTATGCTTCTATTCGAATAGACACGTACTTTATGTGTAGATAAAGCTTGTTTCTTGTAACGAGATTGCACATTGCATCTGTTTCTATCTACAATAAAGAGAAAGCATTTTGCGATTCTATTGCCATGTGAATCGACACTAAAATCGCTTACTTACCCTTTAACTTTTACGGTTTTGAATTGAATTTTTAAATGCTTATATACCTGTTTCCCTTGGTCAAGCATCCATGTTTTATTTAGAGAAATTGTATAAAGAATACGAAATATCTTATTTAATTAATGTTTAAAGAGATCAGAGTTATAAGTTTTTTGTACTATTTACTGTTATAGTTTATTTCATTTTATAGTTTTTATTTTATAGTTTTTTTTATATTGACTATCCTTTTATATTTCAAGTATTCGAGGGACGTCATCAAATCTTATTCTTATCAATTTAATTCTTTTTTCCAATAAAAATGTCCAATTTCATCATATTTCTCTTTTACACATTGCGCTGATCGGCACTTTTCTCTTATTCTATTCGTCCTTGTGTAATTTGATACATTTTTATTTCATTCTTTCTTCCCAAAGTTGATAACTTTAAAACAAGTTTTAACTTCTATATATAGATTCTATATATAGTTATAACTGTGTACCTATAACATACACTTGTATACTGAGAAACTCTTTGTTAGAAAAATTACTAATATCGATAGCAAGTAGGGTCAAAATCCCAAAATTTATTATTTTCTGTATTAAAATGTCTGAATTTTGGGATTTTGCCCCTACTTGCTATCGATATTAGTAATTTTTCTAACATAGAGTTTCTCAGTGTACATACTTTTTTAAATTTGTGTATATACTTTCTTTTTTTGAATAGAACATGAAAATAATGAAAAGTTGGATATAAGTAGAGAGAAACAAAGAGAGAATTGTGGATGCCTCTTGCCTCTTATCGACTTGGTTTCATATAATGGTTACTTCCGTTTGAATGATAAAGTATGTCGCAGTAGAGAATCGCGTTCTCAATAATAAACGTCAACCTGAAGGGTAGTATATATTAAAGTTAATTATTATTACAGCACCAATCAAAAGCTCTTTATAACTATTTTTCTATGCATCAAACAAAAGCATAATTTTTACCTTTTCATACCTCAAAAGGCCAACAAATTCTCTATCAATCGAGCCTAAATTAGAAGGATTTTATAAACTTCGTAAGAAAATATTCCATGAAAGATGGAGTACTTTTTACAAATTAGTTTATAATAAAGAAATTAATATCTTATATAAGATAGTACAATTTCCGATCTTTCTTCAATGCAGATAAATCTACTTCATTGCATGTGCGTCAATTCCATTTCTGCCTTTGAAATTAGCACTCAATTATTTCTAAAAGACGCACTCATTCGTACACCCGGAGTAATTAGAGAAATCTATATATATATTTTATTTACAATGCGTATTTATTACGGTATTTTGAACATTTTCAGAATTGTAATTTAAGAGAATTTATTATTATATCTTCGATATATTTTGAGCAGCGATGGAAAAATCTTCATCGTTGCAAGTTTTAAAATTTAGTGCGTTTTATGAAATGGAACGACAAACCAGCACATAAAGTTACTCTTATACGATGAAAGTTTTTAGACAAAGATGATTTTTCTTTTCAGAAGATCAGCAATGTAGGAAGCAACGAAAGTTGGAAAGCTCTGGTTTAAAGAGCAGGTGCAAAGGAAAGGTCAACATTGGGATGAAACAAGGTTTCGTGGATTGAAAAGATTAGTGGAACAGCGAAAGGATTACTCGATGAATAAGCTACCAAACTCGAGAAAACAAGTTATCATCCCTGAAGTATCAAATTTATTAAATTATAAAGTCTGTTGTACGACATTCAACAGGATTTTAAACTGCGTAGGTGTTTGATGGAACAAAGTTATGTATGTAATTAAAATCATGACAATTATGTGTTCATTTTGGAGAAAGAAATGACAATTATTCGTTATCTTGCTGTTATTAATCAACCTGGTTATTTTCTTTTATTCCTATTTGTTCAGTCTGACTACATATGCATTGGAAGTTTCTCGTATATAATACCTAGTTAGCGATCTATTCCAATATAGCTTCTAAATTCCAGTGAGGTAATTGATGAACGATTTATAGTTCAATTCTAATCTTTCCTTGGATTTTTGATGATATATAAAACTCAAATGATATTTTGAAAAAATTATCATTCAAAAGATTGCGCTGATAACCGTTTTTTTAAATTTTATATTATTATCATATTGGGGAGAAAAATTAATCGTAAAGAGACGGATGTGAAGGAGAAAGTCCATGAATTAATTCTCTGGGAACAATTTTCGTTCCTAATGTGATGTCAATGCGAGGGAGCTATGCTAGATTAAGCAGGAAGCCAAAGCCATTTTCCTTCTTTAACAGCCCCGTAATTTATCTTTTTATTCTTAGAATTCTTCCAACGCCGTTAGCGCAAAAATAAAATGTCGAGTTCCCTAAAATTTCATAAAAAATTGCCATTTAAATTCCAGCTCTTATAAAACTGTACTTGAAATTAAAGTCTGGGACAATTCTAAATTTTATGCATTTCAAATTGAAAACTATAATGATTTAGTCAACAATTTTGAATCCAAATGTTGATTTTGTATTATCAATTTTAAATTGGAACTTGTCTTCTAGCTTTTTTTCATTCCTCGAGTGACTTAAACGTAGGGGGCGCTGAAGAGATCAAGAAGAGCGAATTAGTGGTCATCCAGGTGTTTAAGGTGCAAACTCCTTCTGGGGGTGAGGGGTTAAACCCCCCCACCTGGTAACTGCAAACTCCCACTTCTCATTGGCTCTGAGCTTTTGTGACGTCATATTCGCACCGGTCTATGTATAGATTGAAACACGCGGAGCGCCAGTCTGCTCTTGTCTGTCACGCTGACTTGGCTGCTTGAGGAAAATCGGAAGCTCCCTTGTGACAGACTTGCACCACGACCATTTTTTTCTTGACTCATTGCCTTCTGCAGCTTCTCAAAACTCAGATTCCTGATCAAGTTAATTCAACAGAAAGGTCAGTTTTTTTCATTCATTTCAACCGGAACGATTTTTCGATCTGGTACCACCTGTTTTTGAAAATTTCGAAAGATTACAATTTATTTAGTTCAAAGTTTATAAGTAACTGCATCTGAAAACGTGAAGCATAGAACTTCTTTAAAGATAAAATTTACAAAGTAAAATATGACGTTGGTTCCGTTTGGACCAAGTCGAACTTGAATTTGGTACCACTATTTTCAGGAAACTTAAATCATTTCAATTTATAAGATAGAGAATTTATAGGGTAGAAATTCTAAGACCAAACTTGTAGAAGTGATTTATTTTGCGAAAGAAGAAGTATTCAACAAAAAAATTGCAATCTTAAGGCTTCTCAATGAAGGTTTGTGAAATAAGAGTTTTAAAAAATTACGGTTTATTAGGCTTTTCAATAAAAATCGTTCAAAATAAAAGCCTTCGAGGATCTCTTGAATTCTAGAAAGATTTAAACGCTTTTGATGGTAAATCAACTGAAAGTTAATAAAATATATATATAAAAATATATTCTAAAGCTTTCGTATAAGTGAATTAAAAGCTATAATATTTATTTTAAAACCTTTGCTTTTTGTAGCTGCTAAAGTTTAAGCTTTACGAGTTATGTCTTTCAACAGTAATCTTTTAAAAACTAAGCTTTTCGGTAAATCAATTTTTAAATTAAATGTTGCCAAGGCAGTGTATTAAAAATACAAAAAATTAAGATTGGAATTTTCAAAATTGAAAGTTTTCAATTTATCAGATTTTGAGTTTGAAAGCTTTAACTTTAATAGCCTTGATGTACGATAGCTTCAACTTTGAAAACTTTAAATATTAAAGCCTTTACTGCGTAATCCAATTTCTTGAACTTAAACCATTTAAACTTCAGACTTTTAAATTTAATTTTATTAAAAGAGAAAGAATACTCAATGTCAAACAGATGATAGAGTAATCTCGAATGAAAAAGGGACTAAATAAATTTTTTTATTTCACTGAAATATAAAAAATTTTAGTATTATGTTTGAGGCATTTAATTATTTACGTGAGTATGTGCCATTTGACCACCAGAGTTTTATACCGTCATATACGTAACCCCTATTAAGTAATAGTTGCCGTAACGTAAATTGAATGCATGTTATCCACGCAAAAGTTAATCTTCTATAACAATTTATAGAAGTGTGTTCTATTAAAATAATAGCGTAGCAGAGTAGATTTTATATAATGTTTTGCTGAAGTTGATACTTACCGTCCAAAAATCTTTCAAATATTTTGAAATTAAAAGTTTATTATTTACAAATTAATTCCATCTATCCTTTGAAATGATGAATTTTGTTTTTTTATGAGTAAAATAAATATAGGATGATAGAAAATAGATAAACATAAAACTATAGATATTATAAACCTCATTATAAATTTATTGAGGGGAATAATATAATCTAGAGTTAAGTGAGTCTTTGATTCTGATAATCACGTTTTCTGTAAATCACATTTGGTTGGTGGACTAAAAGCTTGACTCCTGTATAGTTTACAACATACACAAATTAATTTGATTTATTTTCTGAATTAATATAATAAAAAAGCTATTAAATGATTAAAATTAAAGTCTTCTGTAAATTGCCCAATGAGGGTGTTTAAAAATTCCTCCAAGAGAAAAATTTACTGGGTTTGGATAAACTCAAGAAATCCAATAGGTTTTTTCTATTTAAATATCATGATTGCTGGATTTACGTATAAAGCAAAGAGTCTATAAAATACTGATGGAGCCAGGTCTTTTTCTGACTTTCAAAGCGTATTACAACTCACTAAAAAATTCAGCTGAGTATAAAAGTATCGGGACTGATTCAATTGAATGGCAAAGGTACCTCCGGCTTTATAATGAACGATCTCTGTATAATGTAATCTTAAAAAAATTTCTCATCTCAAATAATCAAAGGAAATCTCATAACTTAGTTGCTCACTTTTATTGCAGTATTATACATTCAAAAATAAAATTCGTAATTCAAGTTTAATTATCTCTTCAACACTCTACACTAAATTACAATTTTTATATTTAATTTAGGCTTTGAACGAAGAAGATCAAAGTTTCAGGGTCAATTATGTATTTTCGGTCTCCACTCACGTTTCTCATTTTCATTTAATGTGAGATTTCTCTCTTACGTGTTTCTCGTTATGGATTTTATGTATTCTGTAGAAAACAAAGTACCCTTCTTGCACATTTTTATCTAATGCCTTTAATAACGCAATAAATTTAAAGCCCACTAGGTGTTTTAAATGTTTCGTTGCTAATTAAATATTCTTTAGCATCATTTGGAAATTACATATAGAGGTATAAAATATGAAAGTCGATAAAGTATATCAATCATGATTTGAGGGATGTATTAATTAGTTTTTGATGAGTACTTACGACCATAAAGTAAACAGAAATACCTTCGATCTGACCGTGATTTCTGTTTGCAATCAAGAGCGTAATTGCTCATGTGTTAAATTGGTAGTACTGAATATCGACATCTAGATTGGAGTGTTGATTCTGTGTCTCTATTATTTAAAAGGCCGATACTTTACTATCAATCACTTGTTTCCAATACCCTTTTTTTCTTCCGCCCATTCATTTTTTGTATAAATTTACTTCACTGAATATCTAGAACTCTTAATGTTTGTAAAATTTTAATAGAGAAGAGAAAAATTAAACTTCTCTCCTCTTTTACTTTTTCTAAATAATTCAGTTATTTGGAGTCAGCTCCTATCATTTTAATTGAAGGGAAAGAAATTTTTTATTTGCATGGATCAAAGAAAAGTTAATAGCTTTGATCTGTGAAGAGTCTATATACAAACATATTCTGAATTTTTTATCTATTCATATTTTTATCTTTTTTAAAATCTCGCTGTAAAAGCTGTGATTTTTTTTAAGCTCTAAAAAGTGAAATACGGACTGGAGACATAAAGGTTGATTGGTTTCAGAAAGCTTAATTAAGTTGCCCTTTAAAGTCAGGGACTTTGTGAACTTTTATGATTTGTGGTTGGGATTATGATTGCAATTCTTTGTTTTATCTTTTGCTACTTGAAAAAGAACTATATAAAAGAGTAGTGTCCTTAAATAATAGTCTAAAAATACAACAGATGTTGAAGAAGTTCGAGAATTTTTTAAAATCAACATTAAAGCTTCATGTAATTCTAGGATTATTCAATTCTGGGATTATTTTTCACCTTCATCTCTTTTTATACTTGATTTTATACTAAACAACAGAGTTTCCCCTTTTTTATTCATTTGTTTGGCATCCTGATGTATGTATAGATTTTTACCATTTTTCTTCATCCCCATTGATTCAGCTTCGCAATACGATATTTGTTAATAAAATTTCGCAACAAAGAGCTTTTGAAACAAATATAAATATAAAAATACAAGTATGCAAATATGTATAATAATATACTACGTTTTAAACCAGTATTTATCCATCAATGATTTTTCAAAACCTAGATAGTGCAGTAAAGAACGAAAATGCATATTCAGATTTAAAGAATAGCCTTTAATGGTCTCGGGAGGATAATAAATTAGAAAATGTGTGAAAAGAAGAGCCATAAAAGAAGTTAAAACATTCATTACTTCGAGTTTCCCGAAGATGAACTATTGTCTTTTTTTAATTAATTTATTACGCTGATTTTGCTGGCTTTTCAGATGGCAATAATTAAGGGAAAAAATCTTTTGAGAGGAATAAAATCATGACTGGTTAATCGCCTTTTATGAAATATTGTCTCAATGCTGCAGGGAATATGTCAATTTGAATAACAAGACTGTCATGTAACCTAAATAAGTTTATTATAATGTTTTCTCTCGAGACTTTCCCCGCATTCTGTGTTTTCTGCATTACGAGTACTTCAGCTCATAACGATCCGATGTTTATCGTATATGTCGTGCACGCCTTGCATTTACATGTTAACGCAACCTCCTATGCAAAAGTTAGCTAAGAAGTTTGTTGAATTAAAGAACCAGAAGTGCATTCGAAATTTGATATTGAGTATGAAAATTGTAATGTCTTTGGGGAAAATTTGAATGCGTGACGAAAATACTAGAAAGAAAGTATTGGACACAAAAGAGAAAATCTCAACTGTCATTCAAATAAAAAAAGAGATTTCGTATAACTTGAATGAATGTTGTAAATAAATCAGTTTGTAAAGTATTATTATTAGAAGAACTTGATCAATTCGAATTCAATATACACTCAGAAAAAAGTTTGTTTGAATTAAAAAAAATTTGAAATTTTCTTTAATTCAAGAAAATTCATTTCATGATATTAAAAAGAATTTGTTTGATTCAAAGAAACTTTTTTCTGAGTGTAGGAAACAGATATTAAAAACTGAAGAATTTTCTGTAATATTTCAAAATCAAGAAATAAGGAAGGGTGCATTATTTACACAAATGAATTCATTCTTCTCTGAAGAGGACAGTAATAACCAGTTTTTAACTTTTCAATGGAATATATGAATAATTCATTCACGTCTTTAATACTGAATTCCATAAAGCAAGACTTTGACTGTTTTATAGTTATTGAAATATCAGAATCAGTAATAAAAGAAAACAGGAGGAGAACGTCCTCGATGTGTTTATGCATCAATTATTTATCGATTTTCAGTATATCGGATAATCACTTAAATGAAAATACATTCACTTGTATAAAACTGAAACATTGCGCTTTGCGAAGCAGTTTCATAACTCCTTGCGGAGAAGTAATTAATCTTCTCTCTAATATAAAAACGTGGTTATCATGCCTCGGCCATTTGTTCAGTAAAGCTTAATTAAATTATTTTCTTTGCATTCAAGAAAAACTTGACCGAGAAATTAATGCTATAAAAAGATCTTGCTGGAGTGAAAAGATACACATTTAATATTCTCACATATTAATCTAGATTAAAATAATTGAGTTGTAAAAATTAAATATATGCATTGAGAAAATGATTTCAAATGGTTAGCTGAGTTGTTGATTGAAGGAAATCAGAAACAAGCAGTGAGCCATTTATTTAATTGACATATAAAAGAGGCAAAGTGCTTCAACACTTTTTTTTCCATGAAATATACAATTTCAGTAGGAGGGATATAAAAGTGATCAATATTCAGTAGTGAAAGTACGGATTGGCCAGACATGTAACTTTTACTAAGTTTAAGTGGAACGATTCCGAAATTTTTTTTATATATGTTATTTATTTAGATTATTTCTTCTCATATGTTTTCAGTAATATATACAAGCCAGAAAGAGTTATTACTAAATTATGATATGTTTAATAATTCAGTGATACAAGTTTTTTCTGGTTTGTATAAACATACAGTAAAATTAATGTTTATATAAAGATCAGATGAAACCAAATTTCTCTTTCAATAAATTAATTACATATTCTCTGTTCAATGAGAACTGAAAAGCAATGTACGTAATAAAACACAAATGAGAAAACATCATATCATGAGGAGCATATGCATCCTCTGCATTATAAGTTTTATGAAAAGCAAAACAACGAGAAGTTCATTTCATGCTAACTCGTAAAAGTCCGAAACCCAGGTATTATCTCAAACATATTATGAAGCGAAAGAATAGATAAAGTGACAAAAATGTTGTTTCAAGAACCAACTTTTTCATTAGCAAAAGTTTATTTTCTTTTTTTATGACTTCCACTGACGTTAAATGAACTTCGTAATCTGTGACGTCAATAATCACACTGAAAATGATTAAAGTTGAAATTTTAATTAATAATGCTAATACTATCTAAAAAGTAGATAAGCTGCAAGCTCAATGAGATCTAATAACTTCTATAAGCTGAAAGCATTAACACTTTCTAATTAATTATAAGTTAGTAGAGGAGAATAAAACTGTAATATATAATGTATGAAAAAAATTCAGTAATGACTAACATTTTATTTTTGATTGAAGGAATATTTCTTCGATTTACTTGTGTAAATAGATATTTTCATAAATCACTGTCCAATAAAATAAACCTTATCTGTCGCCCGTTCCGAAACATTTCTCGAACTAGAATTCCTCCCCTTCTTTGCCTCATTCTTTTTCTTTATACCCTCTGCTTTTCTTTTCCTCGTTTTACCTCGAGCGATATTCGCTTCTGAATTTTTACACTTGAGAACATAAACCGGATCCAGAAATTGTCACATTCAAATTCTATACATACCCTGGAAAAATAAAATAAAAATTTACAACTGCAATTGAATTTATCTTTAAAAAAACAAAAATTATTCACGTAGTTAATTCATCGCACAGAACTTGTGTATAAACATTCAATATGAAAAATAGTGCAAAAATAAAGTTTTATATTTTTGAAGCAGGAATTTTTTATTCTCATTTCTTTTCCCTCATTCTCTTCTTTTATTGTACCCGGTTTTCAGTTTATCTGTCGACTGGTTTCCTTTTCATCCTTTCTCCTTTTTTCGCACTTCGTTCTATTTCAGACGTTTATTTTACTCTCTATGCATGTGTAGTTGGAATTTTAAGCCGGGCTTTAGAATTTCCATTCAAAAAGTTCAAAAGTACCCTTTTTACGAACTCTTTTCACACTTTTCTTATACGCGTTGAGAGAAAATTTAATCTTGGATGAATGTCTATGTAGAAAAATTCAACACGTTTTTACATCAACAAAATACTTTTGAGTCTGAAATAGCTTCTTGTGTAATCTATATCTATGTATCCAACTTTTAGAGCTCTCAGCCACTTGTATATCGACCGCACAACTTATCACTATTATCTTTTCAATTGTTCTGCTTTTAACTTGACGTACGCGCCTAAGTGGTTTCAGAATGTATGGAAACGCAGACAATACATATGAAATATAAAAGAGTTCTGATAAACATTTAAAAAATCTACAGGTGAATTATGGATTTCGAACAATTTTGTTTACTGTTGATGAAGTTCTGAAACTTGCGAACGTCGTTTTGCCCTAGCATACATAAATTCATATCTAAACACTTAATTTGGATTAAACTTTGAAGCACAAGATTCTAGGTAAACATCCATTGGAAATTTACATATTTATTTACATAGTAACTAATAAATTGATTTAATTACCCGAGAGAACTTTTTTGAAATTCTTCATCACATAAATATAGATCTAATCAACCTTTAAGGTGTTTATATACCTATTTTTGCTCAATATATACATAAAAATAAAAATATTTTTATGACGTACGATGTACTACTTTACCTTTCTTGTACTTTTTATTCTCTTCGTCGCGTTCTATAAATCTATATATAGTTGACATAACTTTATCTTATGCGTCAATTGTTTCACTTGCAATCTATTGAAGATTCTAGAAAATTATTAGAAACAAATTCCAAACAAAAAACACTTACTATTTCAAAATAATAGTATCATTAAACGAAGAAGTGTACTGAGAAAAATGTTTGGTGCGGACAACAAAAAATTTTATTGCTATAGAAGCAACAAAGATTTTTGGTTGTGCCAACCAAATTTTTGTTGAACCAACCAAAGTTTTGTTAATTCAACCAAAACTGAGATTTTGTTGGTGCAAATGAATTTTCTTGGTTCAACAAAAAGTTTGTTGAAAGAACCAAGATTTGGTTGGCACAACCAAATAATTTTTGTTGCTTCTATAGCAAGAAAAAGTTTTGTTGTCCGCACCAAACATTTTTCTCAGTGTGATTAATAAACAAAAGTCCCTAATCTGTTTTTAAAAATTGAAAGATTTTTTAAAGGAAGAATTGGAATTTTTTTTCCCCTTTGTTCGAAAAGGTTTTACGTGTCTTCTAACGCATGAAGAATGGCGGGCGTCAGTTACCTTGTGGAGATTTCAATGCGTCTGGGTCAGAGGGATATCACGTTTTATGAATGAATAATGGTAGCTCTGTTTAGAGAATCATTATATAACACTTTATCGGAGAGATTCATGTGTAAAACACATATCATTTACAAAATTCACGGATCGAATTCGTGGATTTCGTCCATCATAATAACCCTTCAGAGATGTCACCGTATAAATATTTCTTTCCCAAATATCAAGAAATGAAATACAGGAAATAAATCATTCCTACCATTTTTTAAAGGAGAGCCAACAATATATATATATATATATATATATAATATTTTGTATTGCATAAAGTAAATAATATTATTTTTTTTATTATGAAAAGATGAAACAATACAGAAGAGATTTTAATTATTACTCTTTGCGGTGAGATCTTGGGATGTTAATTACTCTGTAGCGACGAGAATGCGTGTTTTTTTTAATCTTCTCTGATTGGAAACCCAGCAGAATTTTTCTAGAGGAGAATTAGCCTGAGAGGAAAAGACGGAGGTATTGCGTTATATGTATAGAATTTTCAAGACTCCTAACCCGTAATCAGACTACACAGGTAAGTTTTCTCATCGCCATTAACGAAGCACTAATCCATAGGTAATTGGATGGGACTCGGTTAATACTTGAGTTTAATTAGGACTTTAAAACGCTTAGATGCAATACACGCAGGAAAAATGTACCAACATAAAACGCCCGTCGATTAATATTTAACTCGATTATTTTCCTATCTGCCCCCACGAATCAATTACCAATATAATAATTTTTTTAATTAATATAATATGTATATTTTTTATTAATTGAACTTGATTTAAAAATTACATAAAAAATCTCATCAGTTCATATGTCTATAAAATTATAGGAAAACGGATTACTTCTCACTTAGATGTGTTACGTAGAGAGCAAGGCGTGCAACATGAAACTTCTTCAGATCTTGAGAGTATACTTTAGCTATTTCGTGTAAAATTTCTGATTACTTTACAATAAAACGATAGGAGCCTTTTCTAATCTAAAATAGAATTTTCTGAATTTATCAGAATTATCTTTTTCTTTTTGAAACACCTTTTCTATAACTAACATCACAATTTTGTATTTATAAGAACAAAAGCGCGCTCCGCGTGCGCATCTATGTTCTTTTTCAATATTATATAATTTATTATATCTTATTTCTCTAATCTCTTAAAACCTATGTTAAACTTTGTAAAAATCTCTAAAAATTCTAAGAAACCTTTTGAAATTCCATGACAAACTTTAAAATCTCTTTATATATTTTATATCCCTTAAAAATATTACATAGAAATCTTATCAAATTCTACGAAATCCTTTAAAATTATCACAAAATCATTAAAATATCAGAAAAATCTCTCGAAATCACTTCAAATTATTATAAATCTGATAAAATTTCTTAAAACCTCATAAAATTCTTTCAAGGCTTTTAAAATCCCTTAAAATTTCACGAAATATTCTAAAATCCCATATACTTCTACAAAATCGTTTTAATATCCTAAAAATCTCTTGAATTTCGTAAAAATCATTTAAAAATCATGAAAAATGCACACAAAAACCTACAAAATCATTAATCTCTTGAAATACATGTTAAAATTAGTGAAAATCTTTCAAAATTTCTAGCAAACTCTGAAAATTTCTCAATTAACTCTTAAAATCTCTTAAAATCATTAAAGATATCATCAAATTCCATGAAATCCTTAAAACAAAATATTCTATACAAAATATTTTAAAAATCATAAAAAGCTTTTGAAATTTTCCAATAAAATTCTACCATAACATTTAAAATCCCATTATCTCCCATGAAATCTTAAAAAAATTCCATAAGAATCCTATTCTTTTCAATGTATTCTGAGTTTAGACTCGTGACAAAATGATTATTAACGAAACCAAATTCAAAATTTCAAATTGAATTTACGCGGATTTTGCAGTTCGGCAAGTATCGATTGTTGAAAATCACTGTCGATACTTACATGACGAATCAGAAGTACGGAATAGACGTTACGATATTTCGACTTCGACTCAATCATCTTTTTAAAAAAGATTTCTTTATACTTCATAATCTGTTTTATTATAGGCTAAAGACATGAGAAAAGTCAAAGAATTCTTTGTATAACATTCACACACAATGCCTTTGTAATGCTAATTGAAACCACGAGCGTTCTAATTGTCAAAGAGAAAGGTAAATGTGAACAACTTTTCTGAGGAAAGAGTAGTATAGACAAAGTTTAGTCAGACATTAACAATCTTCATTTTATATAGTTCGCTCTTCAGTAGTAAAGGTCCGTTTTAGTCAGACAATAAATATATTTTTAAGTTTCTTTAAAATTGATTGTTAGTTAATAATTAATTAATTACGTAGCTTAATACTCTTTTGATTGCCGAGTATATAAAGAGAACGTTAGCCAGACATAGAAATTTAATTTTTTTTCTATTAATAATGTTAACAATACTAGTATTATTTAGTATTCAGAGAAAAAAGTCAACATTCTGTTGAACATTTAAAGAAGTAGTCATTTATTTCTCACTCTCATTATTATTGAGCAATATTCATTTTTTACGCTTTATTATTCAGGAGTGTAATTCGATTTCAGTCAGCCTTCGTCAACTATCATTTTTATGATAGTCATCGTAATATACAATATATTATACTTGTAGCTTTTCCATTATACTTACCTCACAAACATGTCTTCCTGTATTCATATTGTAATTTTCCTTTCTTCATTAATTAATTTCCAATTCATAAGTAGTAGATATCATCTTCTTAGTAGTAAAAATCGCCCTTAGTCAGCCATTAACGATTTTCTATATATGTCATGTAATATTAATAGAACAGAACCAATCAGTTCCCCCTTTCTCTATTTTTCTTTCGTCAATTGAAAAAAAAATAAAATTGGATATTCAGTATGCAAGTAAGACTTTCCAATGATTAAACTTTAATCGAAAATACTAAGTCGTAAGCGAATCGTATCTGAGAAAATAAGTAAATACAGTTCATTTCCGATACTCTATCGCGGTTCTCTCGGTTTGAATAATTTCAAATTGAAAACTCAATAAATGACTTAATAGAAGTATTGGAGAATTTCTAGGATGAAGCCAGTTGTTCTTGGTAAAGTTTACTATTCAGCAAAAGTTTCAGAAACAGTTTGTTGAGATATGTTTCGTGTAAATGTGTATTTCTCTCTATAGTGCCATGAGGACTGACCCTTGGGCGACCAATGGTGACCCTCAGATACGTTTTCAGTAGATCTTTGTTCACACTTTAGAGCTTGAGTACATAGAGCACATACAGCTGTTGCATCTCGCTTTCTATTTGCTGAAGCTAAAATAGATTTCAGCTTGCTGACGTTATCTCAAATCTTTTTATGATATTTCCAGAAAAGAGAATTTTCTATTCAAAGAAATAAAAATAATCTGTTTTCATTTATCAAATGTACAGGTAAATTTAAAGAGAAATATTTTTTTAATTTATCAATTCATTAGTCTTATTCCTTTTTTTAAAGATTCATTATTAATATAAACAAAATTAGCTATATTATTATCTTATTGCAGAATTATAATGAATTCAAGCCTCCGCCGTCGACAATTAAAATGTGTAATTTTGTAATAATTTACTGTATAATTAATACATTATTCACAATAATATAGGGTCATAAAGCGTAATGTACCACATTCTATATAAATCGATACTCATTTTATTATTAACACGTTTCAAACATGGTTATTAGTAATTGCCGTTAGCTGGGAGAATAAAGGAAATTCCATAAAATGTGTATTATAAGTGGATCTACTTGAAAATCATAACATTAAATTATTTTGAGTGCTTTTATATAATTTTAAGAGAAAAAGGAAAAAATAATATTATAGATTGTCTGCATTAAGATTCAATTTTGTTCTCTCAGTGAAATAAAGGATATTATATAATTTTTCATTTTTAGCGAACGTTATTAATTTCTACTTTCCAGTACTAAAGCCGTTTTTAATCAGTCTTCAGGAAATCCATTTTTTACTTCCTACAATAGTGATTTTAAAAAAATGATGTAATCTTTCATTCTATCTGAGCCGAGCTTAATTCTGCATTAATAGTTTCAAATCTTTATAAGTCGATTTAATTCAGCTACCAAAGTTAAATTTTCTGTTCTTATAGAAGTAATTAATGTTTTTTTCTACAGAATTACTCCAGGATTGTTAAGTGGTCAGTTTTAATTCGTACTCATGTCCAACTACTTGTTGAACGCTAAGCCCTAAGTAGTTAAGGTCAATTTTAGTCAGACATCTAGATACCTACTTTACAGGAGTTAAAACTTTTCGTGAATCTTTCAAAATCTAATGTAGGTGTAAAATTTATACTCTACATTGTTCTGTAAAAGATGAATGCAAGAACTCATAAATATTAAGCAGTTTCTAAAACCTACGCTTGGCTCATTGAAGTGGAAAAACAGTTTCTATAGTCTACGAAGATTAACTACAAAACAATTAGAACACAGAAAAATTAAAATTAAAATAAATACCAAGGGCGGTAAAATGTTAAATAAAAAATATTACGAAATTAGCTGAATGAATTGTTGAAAAGAATTAATTCAGTGTAAAAATCTGTCCAGTTCATTAACTGAAAAGTTATTCGAATCCGTGATTAGTGCGAAACTCGAGAGGAAAACTTGATCGAAAAGGTTGGAGGTTGTTCGGAAGATCAGAAAAAACATTTCATGAGCGAGAGTCCGGCTAATTATTTTCTTAAAACGAGTTGCACAGGATTCAATTTAATCTTGCGAAATTGCTACGTTAACAAATTAGAATTACGTGATTATAGTAGAAAACTAAATTTATTGACGTCAGGATCCTCAGCCACCTCAGGCGGCAAGATAACTAATGAGGTTCATTTAATAATAATAATAATTTATATTTATATAAAATAAAAAAAGAAATAATCCAATGCAATGAATAAAAATTTAATTAAATTTCTTCATCTTCTACATTTCCACTCGTACTATTATTACTTTTCCTTTATTTCAAGGAGGTTTCTCTTCATCAATCTGATTCTGAAAAGGAGCAAAGAAATAAAAAAAGAAGCAGACGTTGTAACATTTTCCTCTTCTCGTTGCATTCTCATCTCGAAAATTTCAAGCCCTTCATGCCGTTTGGGGTTATCGCGTATTAAAGGTGCACACAAGAATGCACACCTGAGTTATATATGTGTATCATGTGGAGCATTACCTGCGTTCTATGCATTCTATATTTCACATACACTGAAGCAGGGCTGAATCAGCTAATTATCACCCCAGGCAAATATAGTTACTCGTACAACTATCTCCTGCATTTCCATCTTACAGTGTCGAATTTTCTTAAGATAGATCGAAACTTCATTTTGTCAAGAATGGATTTCTTTCTTCATTATCTTATCTTATTACATGTTGCACAAAAAATAAAGAAAACTAAATTCAATTCCATAGGAGAAGCATAAAGTATTGTTAAACTCTATTTAAAATTAATAGATATTTTTTTTACATAAACTACTTAGTACTTTTTAAGAATAATTATTTCTAACAGATTTTTGTAAGTTCATCCCTGGAATTCATAGGTATTATATGCATGTTGGTTTGAGGTGCATAAATGTATGTAGAGCTATATATCGTGCATTCTTTCTGCCAGTAAGGGAATCTATTGTTTCTTGGTATGCAGCATTTGCATTCTATGCCCACGTGTTGCAAATCCTTTACCACCTACTTGTGGCATTACAAATATAACTCCCATATTACAGAAATACTTCAACGATTAGATGAATCACGGAGAAAAATGGATATTAAAAAGTATAATATCTAGCTATTTAACTACACTGAGAAACTCTGTTGGAAAAATTACTAATATCGAGAGCAAGTAGGAGCAAAATCCAAAAATTCAGACATTTTCATACAGAAAATAATAAATTTTACTATTTAAATAGGAAAAATTACTATTTAAATAGTAAAAATTAGTATTTAAATAATAAAATTTATTATTTTCTGTATTAAAATGACTCAATTTTGGGATTTTGCCCCTACTTGCTATCGATATTAATATTTTTCTAACATAGAGTTTCTCAATGTATGGGATGACTATCTATGTTAAACTTTGTGAAAATCTCTAAAAATTTCAAGAAACCTTTGAAAACCTGTGAAATCGCTTGAAATTCGTGAGAATTTGTTAAAATTTTCAGAAACTTCTTCAGATTCTTATAAATTCAATGATAATTCAAATCTCCTTTATATCCTTTAAAATTCATTATAAGTATTAGCAATCTCTTCAAATTTCATGAAACTCTTAAATATTTGAGAAAAATTTTCAAACTCATAAATCTTCTGAAATTCACGTTAAAATTCATGAAAATCTCTAAAAATTCCTAGAAACCTCTTGAAATTCCATGAAAAACTTTAAAATCTCTTAAAATTCCCCGAAAAATTCTTGAAATTTTACGGTAAAATTTAAAATCTCTATATCTTTTATATTCCTTAAAAATATTACATAGAAATCTTAACAAATATCCTAAAATCCCATACAATTCTACAAAATCGTTTTAATATCCTAAAAATCTCTTGAAATCACTTATAATTATTAGCAATCTTATAAAATTCCTTAAAATTTCAGAATAATATTTCAAGTTCTTTAAAACCTCATAAAATTCTTACAAAGCTTTTAAAATCCCTTAAAATTTTACGAAATATGCTAAAATCCCAAACAATTCTACAAAATGGTTTTAATATCCTAAAAATCTCTTGGATTTCGTATAAATTACTTAAAAATCGTTAAAAATGCACATCAAAACCTTCAAAATCATTAATGTCTTGAAATCCATGTTAAAATCAATAACAAACTCTAATAAATCTCTTAAAATCATTAGAAATCTTATCAAATTCTATGAAATCCTTTAAAATTTCACAAAATCTTTTAAAAATCAGAAAAATCTCTTCAAATACTTTTATGTAAATTATTAGAAATCTCATAAAACTCCATAAATTCCATAAAAATTCCACAATATCTTTTAAAAATTGAAAAATTTCTTGAAAACCCTTAAAAAACGTACAGATTTTTGAACACTCTTAAAATTTGACGAAAACCTTCAAAATCTTTGTAAATTCTACAAAATCTTTTAAAAACCAAAAAAAGCTTTTGAAATCCCTGAACAAAATTCCCTGTAAAGTTATAAATTCCTTATTTAAATCCCGCAGAATACATATTATAAATTTCATAAAAGTACTTCGAAAATCCAATTGAAATCTGCTCAAAGTCTCCTGAAAAATTCTAAAAATTCACAGAAACTTCTTGAAATTCTTTTCAATTCTTCGATAACATTTAAAATCCTGTTAACTTCCATGAAATCTTTAAAAATTCCCTTAAAATTCCTAGATCTTCAATGTATTTCGTGTTTAAACTCTTGACACAATCATTATTAACGAAACCAATTTCAAAATTTCAAATTCAATTCACATCTTGATATTAAAACTTAATATCCAGAGATTAAAATATTGGATGTTAGAATATTTGGATTATATATTTTAATATCAAGATATATAATCCAAATATCTAATAGTCGTCCCATAGTTAAATAGCTAGATATTACTTTTTAATATCCATTTTTCTCCGTGATAAATACAAAAATTCCGAAATATGTAGGAAGACTTAAAAAAAGGATATGAAGATTTTTTTATAAATTCCTGAATAAAAATAAAAACGTGGCTTTAATTACTGTAATAATATCAATATTAAATAACTGTCGTTAAATTTTTCAGAATAAAGAAAAGTCAGTATACAGGATGGATAAAGATAATCCCTTCAAATCGGATAAGTCCTCTGAGACACTCGCTCTGAGATCTTGAGACTTTACCTGCATTTTTCATGTTTATCACGCTCTGAAAGAGAGGGCAAGTTCAAACATGTACACAAAGAATGCTCAGAATTGTATATTTTACCAAAAAAATATTGTAGAAGGCATATTTTTTCATATTTTGAAGATATCTTATTTTTAAGAAATAAATAGTAGTTTATGTTGATAAAATATTGTATTCATTGCTTGCATATTAAAATTAAAAATTGAAATGAAACAGTATTTAAAACTAATTTAAAAAAAAATGTAAAGCGTAATTTCTGCTACTTTCTTTATTTCGAATTGTGACAAGTGCGCTTTTCAGAATGAAACTTTTCAAGTGGAAAGATGAAAGCGTCACATTAACACTCCAGACAATGTGGAAATTATTGAGATTGAGTAAGAAGGTTAAGCCTCAAGGCAACTTTTTTAGAGCCAGCTTAAGCTGCACTGCAGACCTTCTTGTGTGCCTTTAAATTTGTCCTAGTAAAATACAATTTAAGAGAGATGTTTTCTTCAGTCATAATGATTGACATCCTTATGCCATATTTGCGAAGCTCTCTTGATTGCTACTTTCCTCGAGGACCTATTACTCTGGATAATTACTCTTTCAAGTAAAAACAAATATTTTCAATGAGACTTGTTCTTGATTATATTTTCTCGAGATTTCCATTTACAGGAAAAATATTAAAATGTTCCAGGAATTCACAATTTCATTAACGGTTAACAATTTGTGGAAGATTGACAAGAAAGTAGTAAGAGAGTATACGATCAATTACGAGCGTAATATTAATCAAACGTGGGAGGAAATTCGTGTTGAAAAGTTCAACTTCATTCAATATTCGAGAAAATAATTTCCTCAGCTTAGAAAGATATCCTAGATTCATATTTCATTCCTTTGCTCAAATATTTTTTTACTATTATAAAAGAGAAGCGCTAAAATCCCTAGCAAAATGTTTTTAATGAAAAATATCTTAAATTAAATCTGTTGGAAGATTAAAGTATTTTTGATTTATAAATTAGCACTCTGAACTTGAAACAGAATTTTTTATGCTAAGCAACTTGGTTGAATTTCAATGTTTCCCTCATTTCTGGGTCTATTATGTTAAATATGGAGTCACTAGTTATATGAGACTTCAAAGTCCAACAAAAGTTTAAGCTTGAAATGATTTAAAAGTTATGAATAATTTAATATGTCGGAAAGCAAAATACAGTCTCAACGTTTCTAACTTTCCACGGCAGCCAATCAGGATATTGTCATCGCTTGTCTTCACCTTTCCCCAGAGGTGGCCGCAAGCTTACTTAAAAATGAGAAGGTACATAAAATTTTCACAAGTGTCTTAACTCTGATTGCCTAAAGTTCATCAAAAAGCAATAAATAAATTAAATTCCAAGTTGAGCATTCTCTTGATTCATACTTTTATTGATTAGAACACTGAGAAAAATCTTTAATGCGGACAACAAACTTTTTATTGAACCAAGAAAATTCATTTGAACCAACAAAATCTCAGTTTTGGTTGAATTAACAAAACTTTGGTTGGTTCAACAAAAATTTGATTGGCACAACTAAAAATTTTTGTTGTTTCTATATAGCAACAAAATTTTTTGTTGTCCGCACTAAACATTTTTCTCAGTGTACTATTGATTTTTTCAACTTGTACTTACGAATTGAAATTAGATAGATTAATTACACGAGAAAAGTGGTTTTAATTCTATAACGTGAAAAGAAAAAAAATCTGGCTCTACATTGCACTTCATATTGAGATGGCGCACTTTTGCCGTAGAAAAACTATAGCGCGCACAATGAGAATTCTGGTGAACGACTCAGCACGCGAGATTTAAAGATACAACCGCAAGCTATCAGAGCAGCAATCACTATAAAACAAATTATGTTGAAAACCTCTCTCTGAAACTGTGAAAACTCTCTTGCAACCCTACATTTTTCTCTCTATGCTTACAATTCATCTAAAATCCAAATGACTCAAATAAAAGAAGAGAAAACATCATAAAAAAGACGCATCTTTTACCAAAGTTTTTTTTACTGTATAAGCTTTCTTTAAATATTATTTTCTATATTTTCATTACTAATTACATTTATTGACAAAAATAATTCATCAACAGTTAATGATCGCTGACGAAGATATTAGAGACAATGAATTATTTCGAGAGCTTTCAAGATTTCGACGGGCCATGCAAGATTTTCAGATATTTTGAAAATGTATCCATGAAATCACAAATTTAACTTAAATTCGAAATAATGTAGAGAAAATTTCCATTGTAATGATCGAGTAGAGGATTAATACAGTTATCCTTTTGGTTCGAACACTGGTACAGTAACTTGATTTCTATAATATCGCAGGAGCTTTTACAACGGTAGATATGATATAACTTTGAAATTCTAGAGCGCTACAAGACAGTTTTCGGATTTTGATATTTGATATCATTGAAATTTCAATCATTTATTATCGAATATAGAATACCCCAATGTAAAAATCATAACAAGAAGAATGTATGAATATTTTGTCGATCAGTTATAATACTTTTTTAAAAATAATAAACATCCTTATAAAGAATCTATTTTTCATTGAAAATCCTTTTGCTAACTTTAGCTGAATAACCTCCTTAACAAATGAAAAGTGAAACAATAAACGTCCTTGATTTATAACCGACTCGTGAGTAAATTAAACTGAGAAATAGAAATAACGTATTGTGTTTCACGCCATGGTAGTTTTAGATATTCAATGCATCATATTTCACTGTAGAATATATATATTCTACTAAAATTACATTTCATATTTACTTCACATTTACATCCCATTTCCTATTTCCGTGATATTTTATGTGCCACATAATTTAGTTGAGAAAGTGTCTTATTTTGAAATTTTGTCAGTTCTCACAACATTTCAACCAACTTTTCTTCAAATCCTGTTCTGGATTTTCTTGTTCTTCACGTGCTTCCGGATTCCGGAACTTTATAATGGGTAATGAGCCTCGACGCGTTTATGCACTTACAATTAGTGAACATGAGCTCCTGTTCAGTTAATAAGTAATTAGGTCCATATTTAGGCTGCATGAATAGGATACTGAGAAGATGATTAATAAACTATGTTTCAAACTTCCCATCATATTAATACTTAATATGTTGATATATACTTAATATATATACTTAATACTATATATATATATATATACTTAATAGTTTTATATATACCATTTTTAATAATATATACCATTTCTTTTAACAAAAAGACATTCTTTTTTGATTAACTGTATCTCTTTTAAAAAACACATTTAATTTCCAAATAATTGTTACTCTCGAAATGCTCACGAACAATGAAATTTAACCGACTTCTAGAATGAGGTAACAACAATTAAATTGTGTTGTTTACAAGTAGGTACTTGAAGCTTTTAGAATACGATTTAGACCTTCAAAAGATTTTGCATTTTCGTGAGATTTCAATTAAGTTTTAATTTGATCTAAATTTACCACAGCAGTGAATGTAACTGAATAAAGTATAAATAAATAAGAAAATAATATTAAACAATACGCAAATTATTCGCAAAATAAAATACAAGAAATTAAATTATTCAGAGGATCTGAATTATGGGATACCCTTTGTAACCAAATTTGCAGTGGATTTTTAGTAGATCCTAACCACGTTAAAGATAACCGAGGGTGAAAACCACCCCCTCTGACAATCTCATCCTTTTTTTAGATCAACCCTCACCTTTTTTTTCGGTGCAAATTCTTTTCGATTAGGTCTCCTTCTAGAATAAAAGATCGCACATTTTTTACACCTTCCCTTTCATTGTTCCGAATAAAAGATATTGTTCCTTTTTCTTGTTTTTACGTGAAGGCTTCAGTGTCAAGATTTATTTAAGTAATATTGGCTAGACTTCCTTCAAGAGATAGATTTATTAAGTCCTTTTCATCAAATCTTTGCTAATCTAAATCAAATCTAATTTTTTTGAAAATTTATATTACTTGATATATGAAAATTTTCTATTTTGAAACATGATCATTACCTTATGGAGAAATAAATTATTTAAGATTGAATGCTTAAAATCTGAAATTGAAGTCTCAGGAGAGATTATATTTTCAATTTTCTTTCCGAGTTTGTATAGAAAGCACTCTACCGCAATCTGTATTGTAGATTCGTAGAAGTGGAACCCTTCACTTTATCCTGTGGGGAGCTTTTTGAGGTTGAGAGATAAAGGTTGCGCTGGAACTGGGTGGATCAACTTTCTTCCCTCGAGGATCCTGCATTCGTATGCACACAGGAAGTGCTTGATACGGTCCTTGCCTTTATTTGAAGTTTATTCATCTCTCCGTATAGACAAACTCGGACTCCAGCAATTAACGCAATACGTGAATTGTTAAGGCAATTAAGCTCTTTAAAGGAGGAGAACCCTGTCGTTAATTCTATAGCACTATTTACCAATTAATACTGATTTTAATTTTTAAAATGGAGGATATAATTATTATAATTATTATATAATTATTCTGTTTTTATTCTCATTGAGAGAGATTTTTTAATAAATATATGTAGAAAAATGTTTAGTCGAAACAACAAAAGAATATGGCTTTTATGGTGTTTTTAATTGCTACTTGTGATTGTAAAATTCCACCATTCCATACTTCAACGTGACATTCGATTATTCGTATCGAAACGAACGAAAAGTTAGAGCTCGCATAATCCCTTTATCTTTTCTTCCGTACTTTGTCGGTTCTATCTCGACGTAATATCATTAGACATTTATTTATTGGTTGGAAAAGCTTCCAAGGACTCACAAATCTTACCTTCAAATTTCAAATTAATGATAAGGTCTCTATATGATATTTTTATACATTTTTTTTTAATTGAGTTACTTTCTTAATTTCAATTAGTATTCTACAAAGATTCAGAACTTTGAACAGTACCCTTTCAAAAATTTCAGACTAAATTTTTGTTTTGCAAAGAGTCTGATGTGAAGTCAATTGAAAATTAATGTTTCCATTATCTTGCATATTGTATATATATATATATACAAACTTCCTAACTAGCTTCCGTTACTTTGATCAACTTTGATCTCACAGCAAGGATGGTTCTCAACCAACTTGTCAACTTAACCATGTCATCATCCTGTGACATTATAGAAAAAATAGTTTACTTTGTGAATGGAAATACAAATAATGTTAGACTAAGAAAATATAAATAACCCAGTGGGTAAAAAATTTAAAGAAGCTTTTAGAACGTCCTAAAAACATTCTAAAAACTTCCTATGTCAGGACAAAAAACGTCCAATTTTCCAAAGACGTTTTGAGGACGCATTTGGAATATTGGACGTGTTTTGGCCTAGCATAGGACATTTTTAGGATTTTGTTAGGATATTCTTAAAACTTCTTTAAATTTTTTGCCCACTGGGAAAGTATATGAAAAAATAAACAGAACTTGGTGAGAATAAACCTCCGTAGGATAAAATTGCTTGCAGTTTAAAATCAAAGAAGAGTGACGTTTATAGAGAATCATTTTATGCTCAATAACAAGTTTGGTCGTCGAACGACTTCATCGCGCATGATATTGACAGTTTTATCGAAACACGTGTTAGAAAGAAAGAGTAGTATGCAAAGGCTGCAACAATAAAGCTTTTATCTTTTTAAAGGTTGTAATTTTACCACGCGTGCGTAAAGACATTATCCATTGATTTAATGTTAAAGCATAAAAAGCTTACGCATTATTTTAACTTTCCGAGAATTTGAGAAATATCCATTGAGAATTGTGCCTCTGGCTCTTTTCCTTTATTTAGATATCATTCTCAAATTCTTCGCATAGGCGAATTATATATATATGTCATAATTCTTATCTTCAAACCCAATAAGATATTCAGCTGGAGCCTTCAAGGGAAAAATTCAGTGCAGGAAAGAGTACTTGTTAAAATGAGGAAAATTAAAGAACCATAGAATTTTATTCTGGAGATTCGAGATACGCATGCATATCATATGAGGTTCAAAATCTGATAAAAAACTCATAAGAATATATTTAAAATCCTTTTATTGTTAGCTTTACAACACACAATTATTTAGTTTAGTGTAATTACAATTTTTTAAATGAATTGTTAAACTCTTTAGTTCGATTTCTCATACTTTATTATTATTATTATTATTATTATTATTACACTTATTATTTTTTTAAAAGTCGTCATAATCGGAAAAATATATTTTGCATATATTTGTTAAAATAATAGATACCCTGAGGGTGAAAACGATGAGGGTAGATATATATGTATATATCTGATCGAACAGAGAAAAATAGAGGTGAAAGTAAAGTGCAACGAATGATGGATTAAAAGATAGATCCTGGGGGCACTTTTCACATATTTTTCCAGACAAATTCCAATATAAATTGCCAGGATATAAACTAGATATAACTGTGTACATGATCTTGAGTAGAATAACAATGAATGTGTTCTTTTGATTACCCTCATTTCCATAAAATTAATTCTACCATATTTCACTTAAAATAATTAGTCAATTTATTTTACTAAAGACCTGAAATTCCGGATCTGATATTTCGCTAGTTGGAACATATAAATTTATCCAGGGGTATAATAATCAGCTAAACAAAGGGGACGAAAGGAGCAAAAAGTATGCTTATCGCTTTTACATATGATTACCAATGTGAGTAGTACCATTTGTCACGAAAAATCTGTGCTTGTTTCATAAATTAGCTCACACGTGTTCTTTGAACTCAAAGTGAACATGAAAGCTTTCCAATAAAAACGATTCTAGCTGAAGAGATATCTTTGCGTGTTTGAATGAAATTCACAGTGAGAGTTCTGACTTTTCGCATGAACTTTTGTCTACAAAAATTTTTTATTTAAAAATTTACATGCTTTTACTTGCGAATCGTAAATTCCGTATGAATTGAATTTGAAATTTTGAATTTGGTTTCATTAATAATCATTTTGTCACGAGTCTAAACTCGAAATACATTGAAAATCTAGGAATTTTATTGAGGAATTTCAAAAGCTTTTCATGATTTTTCAAAGATTTTGTAAAATTTACAAAGATTTCGAAGGTTTTCAAGAAATTTTTTTACTTTTAAAAGATATGGAATTTTTATGGATTTGATGAAGTTTTATGATATTTCTAATAATTTACATAAAAGTATTTCTAGAGATTTTTCTGATTTTTAAAATATTTTGTGAAATTTTAAGGAATTTAAAACGGTTTGAAAGAATTTCAAGGGGTTTGAAGGAGTTAGCAATTTTAATTTTAATTTAAAAATTTTTATTTTAAAATAGTTATAAAAATTGCGAGGGATTTTATGTAATTTTTCAATATTTCTAATAATTTTAAAAAGTTTCAAGACATTTTTCTGATTTTTAAAAGAGTTTGTGAAATTTTAAAGGATTTCATGGAATTTGATAAGATTTCTAATGATTTTAAGGGATTTATTAGAGTTTGTTATTGATTTTAACATGGATTTCAAGATATTAATGATTTTGAAGGTTTTGATGTGCATTTTTAACGATTTTTAAGTGATTTATACACAATCCAAGAGAATTTTAGGATATTAAAACCATTTTGTAGAATTGTTTGGGATTTTAGCATATTTCGTAAAATTTTTAAGGAATTTTAAAAGCTTTGTCAGAGTTTCATAAGGTTTTAATGAATTTGAAATATTATCCTGAAATTTTAAGGAATTTTATGAGATTTCTAATAATTTTGAGAGATTTTTCTGATATTTAAATGATTTTGTTAGAATTTTAGAGGATTTCATGGAATTTGTTAAGATTTCTATGTAATATTTTTAAGGGATATAAAAGATATAGAGATTTTAAATTTTACCGTAAAATTTCAAGAATTTTTCCGAGAATTTTAAGAGATTTAAAAGTTTTTCATGGAATTTGAAGATATTTCTAATACTTTTAATGGATTTTAAAGGATATAAAGGGATTTGAATTGTTATCATTGAATTTAAAATAATCTCAAGAAGTTTCTGAAAATTTTATGAGATTTTCACGAATTTTAAGCGATTTCACAAGCTTTCAAAGGTTTCTTGGAATTTTTAGAGATTTTTACAAAGTTTAACATAGATTTTCAGAGATCAGAGAAATAAAATATATAATATTGAAAAAGAACGTAAATGCGCGCGTAGAGCGCGCGTTCATTCTTGTGTCAATAAATACGTAACTCTGGCGGTATGTTCTTGCGCTAAGCTTATTGCGTAACCGAATCATAAATAATGCTTTATTACAAGTTTAAGAGAACGTATGTGTAACTGTTAATCCTGTTTCGCAGAGAGGAAATTATGAAACCATATAAAAGCCCTTTTAAATTTTTGCAAGTGCTTTTTTTGAATTTATTGTCACTAAAACTGGATTATTCAGAATTTTAAACATATAAATTATTATTTCAAAACAGCGGCGTTGATATAAATTATATATGCATCTGTGGGTCAGTTTCTTATTGAAAGCACACACAAAGCGTAATCGAAAGGTAAATGGACTGAAAATTCATTTCACAAGACTGGAACGATCAATTAATTAAAGTGACCTTTTTATTTATATAGACCATAACTAAACAGATCATTTTCATAAAAGGCACTTGAAAGAAGCAATTTAGATCAAAACACCTGACATTGTATTGCGTGAGGCCTGAGTATAAGTCTCACAATACTTACTCGGTGACAAATCAATTTTTTCAAGGCCAGAAAGAGTTAAGATTATGTTTCACGGTCACGCTTTATTTCAATATTCTAGCTAAGCGCTTCATGAAGTTTAGATTCGTCAAGTAAACTCGTGAAATGAAATTATATAGATGCAAATCCAGAAATGCGTCGCATTTATCAGATGAGCGACTGCTTGAAATTCCGGAATGATTGCGAACTTCTCCAGTCATTAGTCTAACAAAATAATTTAATATTTGAGAAATTCGTGTTCATTTAGTCAACTCGTTAGGTGTTAATTATTTTCAGTTTGAATTTGTCACTTCAAATTTTATGAATCTAAAAGAAAGGAGATAAAATTATTTAATTAATCTGATATCCGAAGTATTAAGAAACATTTAAGCCATGCGAAAGTTTATCCGCTTTTAAAACTTTACTAAGATACTTACTTAGTGAATTAAATTAATTCGAATTAATGTCAAATCATTTCACGGGAATTTGATCTCTTTATAAAATTATAGAAAATCAACTAATCAAATGCATATTTAATACAAAGGGATGGTAAAATCTTGACATCGAACACTGAAAATATCATAAATGTCAGAGGTGATTTTAGATTGGCTGCAGTGTCTGAAATAATAATCCTCGAAATCGACTTAACTATCAATAATCATGCTTCTCTCCCTGGAAAGAAAATTACGAATAGTAAGCTCCAATTTATTTTATAATAACAAGGGAATCAATATCTTTGAAAGGCAGGTTAATAACAAGAAGAATTGAGTGCCAACTTACTTTAACGAAGAATTTCGTACGCACAATAAAGTAGAAGAGTTACGATCGCAATGTCGACAGGACGCATTTTTATATAATTTCCAAAAATGCCAGAAGAACTTCAGCTATGGAAATTTCGTTTTCGTGTCTCTTGACGTCTAAAATATTGTAGACACTCACATTAACCAACACCATGTGCTGTGTGAACTTTGCACATTATCGATTCAATTATTTTTTATCCAATATGAATGAATATAAAATTCTGATGAAAAGCTTTCAAGGCATAAATTTTAGATTTTTTTCTGATAAAGAAGTTTTTAGTATTAAATAATGATAAGATTTATTATTTTTGACTTTTTATTTTTTAAGTTACTCAAGGGAAAATATTGTGATCTTTATGAAAATGGCAAAAGGAAAGGCTAGATTATCATATTTATTATATTTATTGTGTTTATTATTATTAAAACTTACGTATTTTATGAGAATCTCTTCTTAACGAGATAGTAAATAATCGACAGCAATTACAATCAAAGAAATTCCCACAATTATTCGCACTGGCTTTGGCCACCTATGCATCGTTATTGTAATTTCTATAAACATTTCTATCCACTTCTATCGATTTCTATTTAATTAAGTGAAGTTGTCACTTTACCTTCAGCTTAAAAAATTCAAATCTAATTAGGAATCTTTTGTACTCTGCATTATTAAAAAAACTACCCGCGTAAACTTTATTAGAAACGTTTTGTATACAAAAAGATGTAAATATAAAAATGTATATCAAATATGATAAACCCTCGAGAGCAACGACGTGTTTCGATGTTTCGAATATATTAAAAATCTACCCGAATCATTAAATAGAGAAGTTTCCTTCATAGAAACTTTTTAAACCTCTCAAAATATTCAGTTTCGATAAAATTTCCAAAATCTTCATCCATATTCAGTTGTGTTTTCTTTTTTCCTGAAAGGACTTGCACCATCCTTACAATGCCAAATTGGGCTAATAAATTTCTGCTTGTAAGTCACTTTGTATCTAAATCCTTTGACTGCATCTCCTTTTATCCTACAATCTATATTTGAGGATTTTTTATACAAAGTCAATGGAGGTCCTTTCTCGCCATGTGGAGGATGAATAAAAATTTTCCTTAAATTCACTTTACAAGAATCCCCGCTGGGTTTCGTAATTTTTGGAAAGTTCACTTTACTTTCAGGGTTCTTTTTATTTCCAAGAATGGCATCTTTTCGCATTTTACCTTTCAGTATTTTATCTTTAGGAATTATTTTTTCGCAATCACACGCATCATCATCAGATTTCACTTTATGTAAACTTTCCATTTTTCCTGGATCTTTAAACTGATTTGTTGATCTCTGATTTGTTGCCTTCTCTCTTGGAGAAATCTGAGAAGGCTCGCCATCAATTATATTATTCACAGGATCATTTAACAAATTTTTCGATTTCGTTAAATTATAATAACTCTTTAAAATTTTCGACTCTCTTCCATTTCCCCAATTTTTTATCTTCTCCCAAGTTTTTAAAAGAAGAGGACACTCTTCACATTCATAAGGAGATCCTTTAGTTTCCTCTGCTGACTTCACTTCAAAAGTGAATTTTTTCCCAGAAGGATACGTCCTCGTCAATTTAGTTCTAGTACTTTTATTGGAACTTTGATCTTCAGCTAAGGATTGCATTGACTTTAACATTTCTGTAAGATTTTTATATTCATTCCTAACATTTATGAGATGATCTTCACATTTGGTCCAATGATTAGGAAATTGGAGATCGGGAGTGAGATCCTCTAATCTAAAATTATCTTCACTCTTGACTTTCCTTCGAAAAAGACTTTGAACATCATGTCGATCTTCATTTTTGGATTCTTTCTCTTCTTCATCATCAGTTTCTTCCCTACAATTGTCATCATCATTTTCTGAGAAATATGAACCTGGACATCTGCAGTAATAGGGACAATCTGCTTTCACTTTCTCTTCATCTCCACAGCAGCAATCGAATCTCTCCCCATCTCCTTTCGCTTAATTAAAAATTGAAAAACTTATTAATCTTTCGATTCAAAAAACAATAATAGTCATCTTACCACGAAATCTTTTCTTCTCATCGACTAAACGATCTTTCTGATTTTTTCGAAATCCTCTCGATCTTTTTTCAAAATCATCTGGAAAACTAGACTCTGAAGAACATTGACAGTGAATAAATTCTTGCACGGCACTTTTCTTAAAGCTGCGACGATTCTTTTTTCTATCGTTACTCAAATAATCGACATTAGTCCCAGGAGAGTGATTCACAACTAGAGATTCACATGACAAGTTAGTGCAATTCTTGTTGGCACTTCTTTCACAAGTTCCTTTTTTACTAGTACTGCAAGAAGACTTTAGTTTCTGCTCCTTCTTCATTCTTAACGGTGAAGCGTCAAGGGAGGAGCTCATTGCATCTAAACTCGTTACCTCAGTACCATACTGAAAGTTTTCAAAGTATCGTCTGGAATAATGACTCCCCTGACTCTGATCGTAACAATAACAGTGCGTTTTATTCGATGACCTTGAGGAATCATTGGAACGATCATAAACTTCATTTCTTCGACTGTAAACCGGAAGCTCTTTATACAAAACCTTTCCACGATTTCCAGTACTCATCTTGGCTCTATAAATAAAATTCAAGCAAATTTTTTTAATTGGATGAAAATTATTTATATTTGTTTGAAGATCATATTTAAAGAAAGCTTGAATCAAGTCCCAAGTGTATTATTCGCTTTAAAAATATCTCAATTCAAAAATAAATTATGTATAATTATAATGAATAGAAGAAATCTACAGCTTTCTTTCAAATCTATTGTGTCTATTTTCAAAGTCGGTATTCAACGTTATAAATATGAATGTGAATGGATCTTTATTCCATCGATAGGAAATCTTATGTAATAATAATAATCTTCTTTTAAATGATGCCAGGATTAAAATAATTTTCAAAGAAATTTTACAAAATAAATAGAAATAGAAACATTGAAAATATATTCAAAGAATGATTTTATTCTAAAATATATATTATATAAATTAAATTTCAAAACTTGTTAACCTTTCACTGTGGGAATTAAATTTCTTTCTATCCAGGTAACTCATTTTCTTCGGTTTGGCAAATTGCCTCGGATAAAATTTAATATTGCAATCATCGTCATCGCTAAACACCTCAGGGTTATATTTTGGCCTCAAATTTTTCAATTTATTCAACAAGTCCTCTCTTTTTGCTCGGTCCAAGTTTTTACTCTTATCATTCTGGCAACAGGTAACCTTTCTGACTTTTTGAAAAAAAGGAGAGGAAGATTTCCCGTCCATTTTACCTGACAAATGATAAGGTTGATCGTAACCTTGATTTCTCGACGTATCCTGTTTCAATCTGAAAAAACCCGGCTTCGGGGTTTTTTAAACAAACCCTTGATAACCTCAGGAGAGATAGATTTTCAACTTCATCTTGGCTCCAGAATTTGATAAATTTAAGACTGACATTTTCCTAAGTGCGTAGTTTAGAAATTCTTGGATAAAATATCGCAACTTGAATTTCTGTCCAGACACGTCGTTGTCCTTAAATAAAAATTATTATTAGAATTACAATGAGTAGCAAAAAAAAAATAGATGTGACATATATCGATCAGTATAATAACATCCGTGATGCCTACTTCATTCCTCATATTTTCGTTTTGTTTTTACAGAGTAGTAAGATATATTCGACGAATATAGATGGAAATTATAGCCTATCATTTTTAAATAATGTTTAAAAGAGATAATTTTGTAGAGGATACTATCTGAAAAAATTGCATAAAAAATTAATTGAAAAATTAAAATTAAACTAATTAATTGAAGCTCGACCTGGAGCAACTGATGCAATTTTTATTTGCTTCCCATTTTACTTTTGGTTAATTGAGAAAAATTTTTGAAGATAAAAAAGGAAAATGAAGGAAGAGGCTGTTAGATTTTGTACAGCGATTATATTAATATATTGCGCTCTTGAATATGCACGTACTCATTAATCGGTTTATAAAGAAGCTCCCCAGAATTGGATACCTCCAAAGCCGGTACGATTTCATTTAATTTCAAAGAAAAATTGCTTTCTTATCTTTACATTTATTGTTTTCATTAAATCAAATTTAATTTTGTAGAAGAATTTGTAGACAGGAATATGACAATTTGGTACGAAAGTGTTATGATAAAAAATGCAGGTGTTGCTATAGACGACGACCTAACGTTGGAATGCTATTATTAGCAACAGGAATGCTATACATTTTAGACAAATTTGATTGCCCCCAAGAAGAAATTAATAATAAAAATAAAAACCACTTTCGTGAGGATTAAGATCGAAAATTGAAGAGATTTGTTATTAAAAAATATATATTAAAAGAGCTAATAAAAATTTCTGGGAACACATTGTTTCTATTTTTCATTTCCTTTATAAAATATAAAAAATTTCTATTATCTTTTAGAAGAAAACAAAACTATCAGTAAAATCTTCTATAGGCTCGCTTTCGTCTCAGGATCCCTGATCTTTTCTTTAATTTGTCATTTGGGTTGTTTCCACTTGAGAAAAATGACAAAAAGCTACAAGGTTGTCTAAAAAGTATAAATATTTCATTTATATATTTCAAATATAATCTTTTGAAATGTTAATTATTTATATTAATTCGTTGTGTCTAAATTTATATCAGTTATTGAATAAAATATTTTTTACTGGTTCTGCAAGTTTGTTCTTTCGTTTATGCTTCCTCGAAATTGTTTGAGATGTAAATCTGGTCTATGATCAAAATAACTTTCCTCGAAATTTGATTCAGAATTACAATCTGAACATATCCATGGAGAAATTATAACAACAATAATCACCAAAATAATACATTGGGTAAATATAAACCAATGATTGAACAAAACATCTTTCCAATATTCACTAGCTGTCATGTGCAATGCCTGAAATAATTAAATTTATATCATTAGACCATTAAAACATATTATTTAAGTTAATTTCCACTTGAAATTAATTATTTTAAAATTAATCATATAATTCATCAGTTTTTGATGAAAAGTAAATCAAATCTAACTTTTCCATCGAACGCTATCTTGTTCAAGTTCTCAATTCCTTCAAAGAAGTTTTCTCGTTCTTTTGTGCTTGGAGCAAGCGAACGTGGAGAAATTTTAATTTTTGATCACCTAGTACTTCCACTAATTACATCTTTAAACTTTTATTTATAATGATGACCGCCTAGAGAAACATAACAAGTTCCTTGTCTCCAAGAAAAGGAAAAGAGCAAAGTTTTTACTACTTTTAAGTATATTTTTGAATAAATTTATTATAATTTATTCAAAATAAAATAAAAATTACAACTTTTTTCATTTTTTTGAAACAGACTCAGCTTCGACTTTAATTTAGAATGAAGCCAAATATTTGCAAGCTTTACACTTTACTATCTACACTTTAGATGATTACTGTCAATTTCTGAAATTGAAAATACCGAATTCAAAAAACACCTTGGAGGTTTTTCTTTCTCTGTAATGGTTGTCACTTTTCCTGATTAAACCGCGATCGGAAGATGACATTCTTTTTTCAAGATTGTTTCTATATTTCTGAGATATTTGCGACACACTTGACCTAAAATCTCCATATTTTTTGTACCTAGATTAAAAAAAAATAAACATTGTTACTTATAATCTCGAGAATGATTAATATTTCTTGAATTCTGTTTTACCGAGGAATAATTAATTACAAAAAAATTAAGTACCCATAATTTATTGCATTGCTGATCTTCTCTCGCGTTGATTTAACAACATTTTTTATGGATGAAATTCCAAACCAATACATGATTAAACCACTAATAATTTTCCTTTTTTCTAACTTTTTCTTTGGTTAGGTAAAAATTTGACAACCGTTTCCCATAACGAACTAACTGGTATATCGACTTCGATTCACATCTATTGTTTAAATTGGTCAATTAAAATGTTACTATTTTTATTTTATAATAATCTATACAGTATCTGTAAAGGAGAATTAATTAAATATTAAATAAAAATTTTAGATCAAGTTTACCAACAAATAATTTACCAATCTTGATACATAAAAACGATAAAACCAATAAAATCTAAGTATAAACATAAGTAACCACTTTTTTGTACATATCACAAAAACTTTAGTTAAAATTGTTTCAAGAGCAGGGAGTTGATGATATAAATTTTATATAAATCACTCAAGATAAAAGAAATTTATAATAAGCTGAAGGTCAGGCTTAATTCTCAATGCGTTTCGAAATCTTTCCCCTAAGGGTAGAGTAGATTGATTACTGATCAGGAAACAAGTAGCAGCATTCCTTTTCAACCCTTATATTGTACCTCTGACATTATAATTATGTCGGTCACGTGTACCTACTTAACAGAAAGTGTCTTTGCAACTATCTCTATACTTAACAGTTTTATAATCACACTTACTTTTTCTTTTCTTCCTTAGTTCATATTTTATTTCTCATTTATTCGTTGATAGAGTCTATTCAGATCGAGCCCTTTGCATTTATTCACCCATTCAATCATTTTTTACAGAATAAATGAGGATGCTTCTCAATGATGTCTGAAATTTTAAATAAAAAATAGTACATCTTTCATCTTTAAAGTTCATCTACAAACTATCGATCAGAAAATAACAAACGTTGCTCATTGAAGCATCACACCTTCACTTTCGTTTTTAGACTGTAGCAAAAAAAAAAATTAATCTATAAAAGTAAATACTACCCACGAGAATTCAACAACGCCCTCGGATTCTTGACTGCACGAAAAGATCGAGTTACACCAATGCCTCGAGGAATTAAAATTAACTTTGCAGAAGTAATTACTTTGTAATTAACTGCTAATAGAGATTCATTTTCCTCGGGCGGTGGAACTGAATATTTTCTTGAGGTGGCTTTACTTGTGCGAGCCTGGAACGTCGACTTTAAGTGAAAATTCAGGCGAAGAATGACGCTCATAACGATTACACTACGAGTGACTGGGTACCATGGTTAGAACAACGTACGATACAAGCTAGGGATAGATATGGTGTATATATTTAGTCTATTGATCTCAGGAAATTGTCATTCGATTTATAAGTCAAAATTTTAAGTTGAAGGAAAAAATCTCTATAAAATCTCTCTCTACTCTCTAAAACTGAATCATTCAAATTTCACTCAGTGAAAGTTCACTTAGAATCAGTCAAAACTGTTTTAACACTGTTTATAGTTTAAAATACAATTAATACAAAAATTCGCTCATTTGAACGTTCAGTGAATATAATCTACTGGAGATCAGTGAAAAGTCACTGAAATTTTTAGTATTTTAGTGACGATTACTGAAAATTTCAGTGACTTTTCACGGATTTCCAGTAGATTTTTCACTGATTAAAATCGTGAGAAAAGAGTCACTGCAAATCAGTGGAATTTGACTGGTAATCAGTTAAATTTCACTGATTCAAGTTTAGAGTGTATAAAATCTCTTTAATATTTTATAGAAGTATCTTTTGTTCTTCGCAAATTCATGAAGATGTGAAAGTTTGAAGGTCTAAAGTTAATACAAATTAAAAATGTAAATAAAGGGGAATTGAAATTATGAATAGTCATTAGACCTACATATCATTATAAATTCTTGTGAAGAAATTATAAAAGTTAGAAACACTTAAGTAAAAGCGTCTCTACTGAAGTTGAGAATATTTCAAGTTAACCTGAATTTCTTAGGTTTGGAAAACTGGTTTAGTACCTCGTCTTTGGGATCTTATAAGCTCTCCTTTTGCTGAAACTACTCGTTACTCGTCATGTTGCGTTCATTGAGAATTCTAAAGAAATGAAGTGACTTTACACTTAAAGTATATAATATGAATAAAAATGCACTCTCGTGGGCTTATCTTAGATTAACTTGTCTTGGGTTGTAAACAATTTTTTATGATACACAAAATCCACGATAAAATATTTTAAAAGATCATGGAAAATAAAGGTTCTCATTTTTCTGATATTATTTTTCTTTTTACAATTTAAATTAAAATTGTCTTATAATCCCTGACATTTGAAAATTTTTATATTTTCTCTGGGGGAATTCTTTCTACATAGGAAATTAGAAAGCCATAGAAAATTAGCACAAGAGACTTAATTAAATGATTCCGAATCTCTGCGTTGGTTAATTAATATACGAGTAGTTTCCATACTCATGAATTAATTTAATTTCAGTCATATATTTATTGTATTTAATTCACAGACATAGAAATATTTTGCCCTGTGATAAACCTGGGAGTCAGAACTGATAAACTCTAGTTTCAGGAACTTTTGATCTTTCCTTCAAATTATATTAATTGAAGGGTTTATTCATACAAACAAAATTCTGCTATCTCTTCCCATCCCTGATTTTTGTTCCTAAAAAAGCCATGCAATGTTTGATGAAACTAATCTACGAGAGCTTATTTTAAGGAAAAATATTTTGATGGTCTTTCAAAAGGATTTAAAAGCTTTAAGCTCGCCTTTTCTATGTCCTCATAATGGTGAAAAGCTTGGCCACTTTAAGAGATAGGATGAGACTGTATTGCTACAGCCTTTATTTCAAAACGTTTATTTGCTTTATCTCTTCTTTTATACTGTTAAAGTTGATGTAGCCGCAACAGTACTATAGATAACAATAAAAAGGTACGAAAACTTAAATGTTATATTCACTACGTCTGTTCGAAAAAACTGCTTAATTTAAAACCATAGCTTGATGAAACTGCTTAATGTTTATGAGTAGTAAAAGCTAATATATTTTTCCATTCAGCAAAAAAAAAAACTTAAAAAGAGAGAATTAAACGAATATAAAGCTACTTTTAAAGTAAAATGTAAATATTTAAAGAATAATATTAAATTCTTGACCGATAAACTTTTTTATTTTCTTCCTTTATACTTCCTATTCCATATCTAAAAATTTGCATATTAACGATAATGATGCGAATTTCACATAGATATTTTAATTTCAAAAGTCTGATACGTAAATTCCACTTGTGAGCTTCAAATCGTGATGGCATTATTCGATGCAAAAAGTATGAAAATTTATTGCCTCCGTGCTTCGTATACAGATTAAGCTCGTACAGAGCACTAATCGGTTTAAATATTAACTGTACTCATTAATCGTTCTCTACAAGGGTCATTATTCCATATTTATAAGTATGTGCTATTATTGTTAAAATTTGATAAAAATTATATATGTATATAATATATAATAATATATGCAATCTCTTCTTTGGTCAAATTCTGATATTATTAATTGAATTTCACAGTTTACATTCACTTGCAATTAGTTACACTGAAAGGCTTCAAAGGCTCTTTATATTCAAAGTTTAACAGAACATGTAGATTAAAGTATAAATAACAATGTTACACAAGCATAGATCCCATTAATCAAAGATCTAATATACATATATATGTTAAAGCAAAATTTCCTATAATTCACAAATCCATAGACATATAATAAATTAGGAAAATAAGAAGATTAATTATAATTAACAAAGAAATACAAGAAAATGATCTTCTTCAACAAGACAATAAATTCCGTAAAATAATAGCAGTAAATATCTAGTCAAATATCAATAACCATAAATATCAGAACGCAATTTTTTGCATTGAATGGGAAGTGCATTCGAAAAGGGATAGTAGAGAAGAAAGTGGGTGGAAATGAAAGAAAAGAGGGAAAGCAAAAAATACTCCCATTAATTATTCTCAAAGAAAGTAGCCTGCGAAATATTCTTTCCATTTTCTTTTTCAAGAAAGATAAAAGCTTCCGATTGCGTGTAAACACTCGAGGATTTGAGCTCTTTTCTTTCGTTAGGGGAAGCTAAACAAGAAGAAAACAACTGTAAATGTGGGTACCGATGCAAGCTCCATTATCGTAACCACAACACACATTTCGTGTGAATGAGCCCGTGTGAACGTCTCTTCATATAGAAAAAGAAGCTGAATCTGACAATAAAACTTCACAACTCCCACAATTTATTTTCAAGACAATCAAATTGTATTGATTTTACTCTCTGAGTTTTTATTGGATTTTTAAAGCACCAGTTTAATTTTGACCTTTACAAATCTTTGATTTCGTGACATCAAAATAAAAAAGATCTTGGACATTTTGTAAGAAAAGGATAAGAAGTTTTCGCAAACTTTTAAAACTAATTTCTTTTTAGATTCCAGAAAAAAGTATCAAATTGTCAACTCCCAGCTGAATTCAGATTACACTGTCAGGAGGTAATATTATAAGCCATATCAATTTCAACTTGAAAAAAACAGGACCTTTCTTTAATACTGAAAAATGTTATTTGAATACTCTGTTATTTGCTACTTGGAAATTTAAAAGAAAGCTTAAAACTTTAAATTAAAGTTTTTCTCTGAGAAAACATTGGTTGATATCGTAATCGTTATTTTGATATAAGAGCTCTCACGTTAATAATCAAAAGAAGGAGACATTTTTTTGTAAGGAGGAAGAGGGTTGATGGATATTAGTTAAAACGGGGAGGGGGTGAATTTAATTGGAATAGGGAAAGGGGTTTTGATCTTAAAAGAGATGGGGTGATGAAAATACTAAAAAATATTAAATATTAAAAGATTTTATAATCGCATTTCTCTGTACCTCGAATATAATCCGTTTTCTATGCGGTAGGAGGACTTTTAAACAAGCATGAAATTGAATAATCTGAGAGCGAACAGAGACCAGGAAAATCATTTTAACAAGGTGAAATTACGAATATCTTTATAAACTTTTTATCCCTGTGAAGTTCCACTCACACTATTAAAAATTTGAAATTTTTTTTAGAGTTCTGAGTCCTGTTTCAATAATTCTAGAGTAACTGATAGGTATTAGGAATAGTGAGTTCGTTAAATTTTACTTATTAATAAATTAATGGTAATGCATTAATTATTTATTTATAAGAAAAATAATAGTTTTTCCAACTTTATGTTCGATTTTCCTCTTTCTTTTCAAATTTACTTTACTTTTGAAACTTTACTTATTTACAATTTAACGGCGATTTTACCTCCTTTGATCGAGAAAAATGATAAAGAACTTTTTGGTAGAACTCATTTGGGGGCGTAACAAAACTCTCAGCAAAACTCAAAACTTTAGAACTTGTGAAGAAAAATTTCTTATAAATTTTCAAAATGCTGTGATTTTTTGGATTTTGAATTTTTCGAAATATCTCTTTTGTCTAGTTATTCTTATTGTGTCAGCTTTTCATCGAGCAGACAATTTTTTCAGCATAAATACTGAATCATTTTCAAGATAATCGTTTCATCTTCGACCTATAAAGGCGATTTACGAGAGAAAATTTGATTTTCCGTTCAAGTGAGTTTCGCTCGTAAATTACTTATGAATACACTTTGTACTCAGGTTCCTAACCATTTTTATGCAGCTTTTAGTCACTCTACTTTCCTCTTCCATGGTCACACCCATGCAACATATGATTTTCGAAAAACTACCGATAAATGTTAGTTTCAATTTAAAAGCAAGATGGGTATATTATAACTGACCATTTCAAATATTTGTTATAATAAATTTTTAATGGTTCTGCCATCATATTTGTATATATATATATTATATATGTTTATAATTTTGTTTGAGAGTGCACTTCATGTTAACATTGAATCACTATACAGTACATTAGCATACCACAAGATTTTACATATGCTAAAACGAAATTTACAATTCCAGATTCCCTTGGATTATTTCAATTGCACCACATTCTAATTTTTAATTCCCTTCTCAATGTTTACAGTGCATATATTGATAATTGAATTGGTAATTTAAAATCGACTTTATTTTGATTGCAGAATGTTTGCTGGCCCAATAGTTTTTGTTCTATTCATTGTGACTTCTTCATTCGCCGAGGAAAGTTCATCGAATAATGTGGCACGAGAAAAACGAGCTCCAATGGGCTTTCAGGGTATGCGTGGCAAAAGGGATCTTACATCCTCAGAAAACGATGAGTACTCGAAAAGAGCTCCCATGGGATTTCAGGTAAACCGTGATCAAGTTTTTAAAACACGATTATTCTTTTTCTCTTTTTTTCTAGCTGATATAAGAAAATGTCTACGCCAATAATCCAAGTTCTTCCCTAGAGAGCTTGAAGCCATCGATTCGAATCGTTCTGTGCACATTGACTTCTAATTCGGATGCAAACCAACTTTTGGATTAAATTTTCCTTTTTGCGATAAAGATTCTCATTCTCTTTAATTTATTTAGTTACTCTATTTATTATAGATTAAATATTTAATTAAAACATATTTCATCACTTTTTGAATAAAGACAGATTTTATGAAGCGCTAAATAATTCTTAGAAATGTTTTATAATTTTAGGGGATGCGTGGGAAGAAACTTGTGATTGGACCTATGGTAGATGACAATTTTCTCTCCGAGAATGCTGATAAGCGAGCGCCGATGGGCTTCCAAGGAATGAGAGGAAAAAAGGAGTACCTGGCACCAGTTTTTGAAGATTCTTTCTATAATGAAGAATACGAAAAACGAGCACCTATGGGTTTTCAAGGAGTGCGTGGGAAAAAGACTATTTCCGATGAAGACTTCAGCAAACGAGGGCCAATGGGTTTTCAGGGCGTGAGGGGCAAAAAGTCTTTCGAGGAGGTGAGACTCAACAAGTTAGGGGAAGTTCTCGCTTTTATAAAATGAGATAATTTTGGATCAACGTTATATTTACGAGGCTATAAAGTATAAGAAGTCTATTTAAGTTCCTCATTTCCTTCACTCATTTCCTTCAATATTATTCTCTTTATAATATAATATCTTATTTCAATCTTTGTTTCCTTTCATACTTTTATTCAAACTTTTATACTTCCTATTGTTTTATTTTGAATCTTTTATTGAGGGATCAACATAGTACGTAATTAGCATCACTATGTAAAAAAACTTTTTTAATTAGTTCCTTTATAAATATCTATATCAGTAAATTATATTCATAAAATATTAAAGAAAATCTGTAAAATAAAAATTCTAGATTTTGGAAGATATGGAAAAGAGGGCACTGATGGGATTTCATGGAATGAGGGGTAAGAAAGCTTACGCTTTTGACTACCCTGAAGAATATGAAAAAAGAGCCTTATCTAGGGGATTCCAAGGGATGAGAGGAAAGCGGAGTCTTCAAATCGAAAGTCAAGAAGAATTACAAAAAGGAGAATCAGCAATTGAGCTTCAGGTAATTATTTTTTCAAATCAATTAAAATTTAATTATACTTGGCCATTAACTTTAACCATTTTATGCTTATTAATTAAACGGTTAATTATGGGATTTCAGAGGATGAGAGGAAAACGGAGTGTAGGTAATACCTACGGGACAAGCAATGAATTCGCCAAGAGTTCAGCACAGAATTTGCAAGGTAAACAGTCTTTACATTTTTAATTTTTAATTCAGATTGCAAAAAGGACAATTATTGTTGAAGAATAGAATTTCCTAGATTATTAATTATGTGAATTTTCAGGGTGTAATAAAAATTACCTATATTTAATTTGCCTTGGAATTTATGAAAGATAAATTTGACATGTATATTTCGTTAATTTTAGTCCCGAATTTTTGATTTTGTAATGAAACAGGATCATTGAGAGAAAGAGGGGAGAGTGCACCCAACAATTTCGAAAAGCGATCGCCTTATCGGTATTTCGAGAATCGAGGTAAGAAAAATCCTCGTTGGGAGATTCGGGGAAAGTTTGTGGGTGTTCGAGGAAAGAAATGGGAGTCCTCATCACACGAGGATCGGATCCAACTAAAAAAACTATTTGATAACATCGAGAGGCTGAACCGCTTGCCAGGATCAACGTCCGTATTAGGTAACATAAAAACAAAAAGAAAATCGTCACATGACCTTTGAGTTCTTCGTCTTCTTCCTCCCTTTAGTCACAGTAAAAGCGTAGGTTGTTTCTTCAAAAATTTATGTAGAACAATTTAAAAATCACTCTCGGAAATCCATATAAAGGGCCACCCTGCTGTATTTTGTATTTTTACTCGCCATTGCACTTCATCAATTGTGCTGTCTCTTCTCTCACAGGAAACCACTAGCTTTTCTAATTTATTTGTCAATAATTTTATGATCAACAATTGCGAAAATGTTTGCAAGAATTTTCTCTAATCATTCTCTCTTCCTCAGGAAAAGTTTGTGCTTTTCCAAGTATCAGTAGCAATATCTGTACCTGCACTTTCTTCTCTTTCTCATTCTGTTTTTTCTGAAAAAATGTATTTATATGTAGTAAGTACTTCGTATTGTTCGCATGATATTAAATATATATATAGTATAATAATATTACCAGATTTTGTAGAAAATCCTTCATAAAAATGTTTATTTTTATTTTAATACTTCAAAATAAAAATTTCTTTAAAAGAAATCTTGATGGAATCAATAGTCCTGAAAATAAATGATAATACTTGTGAATAATGCACGCTTTTCAGTTTATCCCGCGGGGTGATTACATTTAGAGTATTTATATGTATTGCTAAATTTTCCATCAGTTTACGTAACCACTGTTGATACTGAACTTCATTATTATGAATTTCTCGTATCATAATGAATGTATATCGTTTGCTAATGATGTCCATCATTCAACTTCATTAAAGAAATGCTAGTTTTCAGACAATAGAATTTGTTTCAAGTTTCAGTAATACTATTATAAAAGTTTTGACTACGTGGCTTCCGTAAAGTTGAGAGAACTTCTTTGTAAGAAACTTCACCGAAGTAAATGGTATACTTTATTGTTTAAAGTTTCTCCAATACGTATTCCATCATTCTGCATTGAACGATCGACATAGAAATAACTTCAAAGTGATTTATTTAGAAATTAAATGCAAATACTACCTGCAATTAATTAAATTACTCACATAATTACTGTTAAATAATCAGTTACAAAAGTAAAAATATAATAAACAAAAAATAAAGCTCCACCAGAAATTACATAAATATTTTATTATCAAAATTTTTCATTTGTTTCAGAAATGCAGTAGTGCTGTTTAGAGATCAGTGAAACAAAACCAAATTAATTTTAGTCAGAAAGGCAAGCGCATGGCATCAACGAGAACAAAGTTATGAATGCTAGTCAACTTTTGTGTTTTATATTAAATAAAAGAGAAAAAGTTACAAGAGATTATAATTTCGACTTTTCGAAAGCATTCCATTCTGATAACAACTTACATTATTCTTTATTTTTCATATAGTGAGTGTCAGTTTTTGTTGGAAGTAAATTCAACATGGTATAGTTATTTTTAAAATCATTTTGTCCACGAGCAATTGTTAATCCAGTCAGAAATACATTGACGAAAAGAGTGGGAATCTAATCGAAGGAGTCACTGTCAGAAGCCTATGATCAGTATTATTGTGAATCTATTTTGTAATAATCATAATTATAATGTATATTATAGACTTCCTTTTGTGCCATTGGGTGGCTCCTTCTTCTCTTTTTGTACAAGAATCATGACAGTAATGGCGAAGTAACTAAACGTCCTTAATCCAAAAAGTAAACATAACAAAATAAGTGAATATTTACTATATCGTGATAAATAGGGCATATATTTTTCTCTGAATGTTAAAGATAAACGTATCTATTCATATATCTGTGTACCTCCATAAAAAATAAACAATATGTGCGTACCATACTTTAGTCATCATGAAAAGAAACACAATTATACGAGTCATATTTCACAAAAAATATATATGTTATATTACATGCAAAAACTTTTGATTTTAATGAAAATTTTATTGATATTTCGCAAATTACATTATTTTACAATATTATAGTAATAGTATTTTAAGAATAGAATACGTATCTTGTATTTCTATTTTGTAAATAATTTTTAAAAGTCATATATCCTTCAAATCTTATATTGTTGTTGAATCATATCGAATTTATTCCCTGATATTTGATTTGCCCTAGTCAGGGTCCGTTAATTTTTTTTCGTTTGGGGCTTGACCCCAATACGTCAATCTGTACTAAATCCTATCTATATTAGCAGTAAAATGACGTCAATGTTGAAGAAACTCTTTGTTTTTTAATAGCGAAGAATATGACGTATTTTTAAATTTAATTTTAAATTAGTAAACTTTGATTTTCATTTAAAGTAGACAAATACCCCACGGGGCCTGTCTAGGGTTTAAAATAGTGCTACGCATAGTTTGTATGAAAATTCATTAAATTTTTTACTCAATTATTTATTTCCCAAGTTTGTATAACGAAATAATTAAAGTACAAAATGAAGGAAGATTAAAATTTTAGTGAATTTTAAGATTTTATTTGATTTTAACTAATCTACTCAAGTCCTTTCACACGAGACTAACAATAAATTCTCTAGGCTGGGAGAGGAACAAATTTATTTACGCATAGTCCTTAATCCTACTGTAGTATATTAATCCTTAACATCATGTAACTGAATCTGTAATGTTAAAGCAAGTTTGTAATTGATGGACATCGAACATGAGGAAAATAAGAGAAAAAAGTAATAAACGTGACAAAATTTAGTTACCTGTCTAAAAGAAGTCGCATTTTTCAGGTAGAAAAATAATGAATTTAGTTTAATATTAAAACTCATTAATAAAATTTCAGTTACATAACATTTTTGAATAATCTTGAAGTGCCCTTTTCAAATTTAGTTTTTTTAACTTTCCTTCACGAATATCTTCATTAACAAATTTTTAATTTTTGTATCTAAAATTTGTTGTTAGTTGCTATTTAGTTGCTTTCTCAATAAAAAATGTATACCTAAAATTAATATAATCAATAAAAACATAATATACATTCTTTTTACCCTTGTGAGGAAAATATAAAAGTATAATCCTAGAAAATGTACTTCTATACAGAATAAGATTCCTAAAAAAGGTTTAAAAATTAAAAAATCTACTTTTGTTATAAATTATTAAATGATTAGATTGTAAGATTTTTTGTAATGAATTACTTGGTATTCAAATTTTACATAAACGTCATATGTGGACTTCCATATGAAAAGCGCCGTTATGGCTAATTTTAGTTCAGGAGATATTTTGTGTTTTGTTTTTATTTCAGGCCCATAAGGGTCACTTTCATATGGAAGTGTATATATTATGTTTGTGGACTAAAGTATGGTAATAAAGGTTTATATGTGCTACTTTTCGAACCTTGCAATCAAGTTCAAATTGTGAAAACTCCAGGACTGCTTCCTCAAGTTCTAGATAAATATCTATAATTCACAGAACTGATTAAGTAGAATTTTCCTTTCTTATGTTTTAATACATCTGATAAATAATTGTTTCGAATAATTGTTTAATTATTTTCGTAAAAAGGTCCAATCCCCAATAACACTCAGTATGCAGTCCTGGAAAAGAATAATACTACAAAATATAGCACTGTGGTTAGAAAATAGGATTTAGACTTGATTTAAACTTGATTTCAACATTAATTTAGTTCCGCGATAACAAAGCATAAAAAATAAATCACATTATATTACATGTTGATTTATATAAAAAATACATACCGTTTAAAAAGAGAAGAAGTATCAACATTTAATGAAAAATGAAAATAATTTAGAACAGACCTCTATTGAACTTAATTCCTGATGGAAAGGAAATGCTGTGAAAGAAACTTTGTTGAATGTATATATGCAGAGATGACGAAAATATAAAAATATATAATAAAAATGTCTACTTACATTATATATGAATGTATTATACTTCATAGAAATGCAATATAATGTCTACGTAAAGTTCAAGCATTCAATAAAGTCAGTTCTTTACATTACATACCCAATGTCTATTAAAGAATTTTCAACTTTAATAACGATTAAATTAATTTCGCAAATTAGTTATACATTTTATTCTAAAATTTGAAAGGTCATTTTTTATTATTATTTTATAAGTACAAATAAACATTATAAATTCAAAATTTATACTTATAAATAATAATAATATTTATAAATCTATAAATTTATAATTTGTTTGTGAATTATTTGTAAATATAATTTCGTATAAAGTACGAGAATTATTAATTATTTTGTTTGTATTGCTCCATATTCATATAAAATGTTGTAAAATAAAAATCTATAAATTAATTTATATAGTTTTTATATTATGAAATAACATTAATTAAGAATTTAAGAAATGCAAATACATTTTTTTTCAAATCTTTTTCATTATTATAAATTATTTGCCTTTTCCCGCCTTAAGGGAGTAGTTCACTGTATAAGCTGAAGACTGCAGCACATTCCGGACCTTGCTCGGTCGGTAAAAAAAATTATAATATTCAAAATGGCGCAGTGTGATGAGTGTTTTTGACCTGTCAAGTCGAGAAATTAAATTTTTAAGAGTTCTTTTCCTGCTTTTTTAAGGTAAGTTAATTTGAAAAAATTAATAAAACATTAATTTTTAAGGCATCGCCTTTATTAAACAACTTGAGCCTTAGAAATAAGTTAAAAAATGGAAAGTGACATTTCAATTTATTGTAAACATACCAACCTTCTTTTTGATTTTTCTTATGATATTTTTGAAGTAACCCCTTCATCTAAAAAAAACCTTTCAATTGAAGGAATAGAAAAGGTAATTAAGGTTTCACCTAATTAACGATCTTTATATTTTATTTAAATATGTAATTAAATGACTCGGTCGATAATAAAGATTAGAGCGAAAATTACCTTAAGACAGGTGTTAATACAACGTTAGTCAAAACAGCTGCAGATGGCTACAAATTCAAAAATGAATTTTTATTTACTAGTATTATTTACTACCTGGCTATAAACAAAGGGAAATTGGATTAAATTAGTTCACATATTTTATTTAGAAACAAATTGCCCTTTTTCCATAGAATCTTACATTTAAAATATTTATAATAAATGTTTCTAAACAAAGTAATGCGTATTCATGCAAAAAATAAAAATTTTGATTTTCTGCACACTACAGAGAGATATATACTTTATTTTAGTGTTGTCATAAATACGTTTTGATATCATGTGATAAGTGTGTAGGTATTATACGGTGAAAGTTAATAATACGAAACTAGACAAAAAAAATAGTTTATTCAAAGTAAACGTATTTTTCAATAATTCCTACTATATTCTATACAACTTTGACAGTCATCATTTTATCTCCCCTTGTTAGTAAATTTATTATAAGTTTTAAAATCAATATGCAAATTTTCAAGCTTGAAACAAATCTATAATTTTCAAATGCAAAAAAGCTCATGAGTCTGAAATCTACTTAAAAAAATCTGTAGACAGTTCTCTACTTTTACTATTTTCTGCTTTTTTTTGACAAATTAACACAGCAATTGACAAATTTATCTCTAATGTACACATTTATTGTCGTCGTTTATTTAATAATTTAAAGCTCTTCTTAATAATGAAAAAATCGAACTTAAAAGATAAATGTTCATTAAAATTTAATCTTTTTTAAACTAGACTTATTACAGATTAATAGCAATAGTAGAGCACCATTTTTTACTTTATTTGAATCACATGTTTGTAAAAAATTAACCTAAGCGAAAAAGAAACCTATAATTAAGGAATACATATTCATTTTTCTAAAATGTATAAAATAAATTATGAATTATATAATTATAATTATATATTTTACACGTGAGGAGACGACATTCTCTTGAAAGATCTTCTTATCAAGTTACTATCGCATTAAATAAAACTTCATATTAGATAAAAAATTATCTACCCCACCAGTAAAATTAATTAATAAAACTAAATACTCGATTGCAGTAATGTGTTGTGAGATTTTCTCCTACTTTCGACAACATTATGCATATCGAATAGTGCATTATAAGAAACTAATTTGTACTTTGCAAAATCCTTTTAAAAAATTGCCAACCTATGACCTTTCCAATACCCTTTTCATACTTTTCTCATTTTTTTACCTTTTCTCTTACTAAACTTCTAGTTCTGTTCCACAAACTTACATTCAAATATAATATATGTATATAAAGTGGCATAAGAAATAAAATTGGATATTGGAAAGATTGTATTAAAATAATGAGTATTACATTTCCTCCAAAGTAAAATTCTTTGAATCTTTAATGACTTCGCTGAAATGAAAGCTTTCGACAAGGGATTTTGTCGAAAGTTTTCGTTGTTTAGTCAAGTTTAGTTAGCTCAGCTAATATCAGACAATTATTATCGAATAGATCAGTTAATATTGTGTTTTATCCGCCCCAAGGGAAAAAGACTTTTCTAAATAAATACGTTGTAGGTGGCATGCGTGTATTGAGATCTCGATTTTCAGGTGAAGTGCCTCCATTTCTTTTTCCACCCCAAGGCTGAAAAACCAATCGGTGTTTCACAGCTCGATTCGATCTTTTTTTTGGTATCCTTGATCTGATCGTTTCCATCAAATTTCCATTACTCAGTTCCAAATTTCCAGGTTCTACTTGAGTTAAGGTTCTTTTGCCACCCCAACTTTCAAATTTTTGAAGTAAGGGCATTCGTCTTTCATCCATTTTTCTCACCAAGTTTTCCTGAGACTTTCCATATTGATCTGTACAGTTAATAATTGTATATTAGTCATTATTGAATACTAGTAAGGATATTTTCACAAAATAGTTGATAAATATTAAAACTCATTTACCTTTTCTATTACGAAAACCAATTTTCCCTTCGAATTGATGATCGTCTAAAATCGTTGGAGTGAAGTCGCCAGCATCCATCGATCGTTTTCCACCCCAACTATTGAATGGAACTCTTCTCTCAGAGTTGCTTTTTGAAACTCGTTTTAATTCGATGTTGTCATTAGGACCAAATCTATTCCATGAATATAATTTTCTGTTATTCTCTTGCGGTAAACGCTCTGAAATTTCATTGACACGTTTTCCACCCCATCTGTTAAAGACGTGAACGGTTTGTCGAAATTCTGGATTCGACAAATAAGAATCGATTCTTTTTCCTCCCCAGGGACTGAATCTAGGATTTTTCTTCTGCTGATTTGACAGTCCACTCCTTTCTTCTATTGTAATTGGCTGTAAATTTTTGTATTTATTATTTATTCACAATTTTACTAAGCTTTACATAAAAATGATAAAAAGGGTCAATAATAATTGATTTGTGAAAGAAATTTTACTTACGTCTTTTTTCTCTGGCCAAAAAAACCATGAAGAAATTGGCGTGTTTTTCTTTTCCAGACCTGACTTCGTAGATTCTTCCAAATCAATTTCACCAATCGATCGTTTTCTTCTTTTCTCCATACCTGTAATGAAAATAAGTTTTTTTTCATATAATAAAACAATAAAAATTAAAGTATTAAATTAATTTTGATGAAATTTTAACTGCTAAAAATCATACCTTCTTCTATAATTTTATCTTCTTCACTCGTATTTTCATATTCTTTTATGAATGGAGAAGTCTGCTCTTCATACGGCATTTTTTCTGCAAGCTTCTTCGTTTGCACTTGACGTGCAATGATGTTGAAAATATCTCTATTATTACTTTTATCCACATCGTAGATATCAATCTCAAAATTCGCCACCACCTCGCGTGTTAACAGTATTGTGAATATGAAGAGTAGCCACATTCCTAAAATAAAATCTTTAATATAGTTCATGTTATTCACCAGCTAATCGAAACATCTTAGTATCTATAACTTATTATGTATTTGACAGACATTGAGTTGGATTATATAATAAGTTATCAAACAATTCAATTCCGTATAATAATATACATTTATATACTACACAATAAATAACCATGAAATGGATTGATTTAATCGTTATATTCAATTACGACCCAGTGTTTTCTATTGTGTTTACTATTTAATTTAATCATGTTATTACTGCATACATATAGTGAATAATAGTTTCGTTAATATTCTCGATAATAGTTTCTATTCTCTTCTAATTTTGATTAATTCCGCTTTTATGAGAGACTGGAATGTCCGTACGAACAATAGAATTTCATAATGTAAGATTACGAGCCTATAAGTTCCTTTCTTTCCATTTTTCCCAATGTTGTACCAGACTTTGTATCGATTAATCAGTAAACAAAAACGGCTTAAGATTTACTCGAGTAAATTGGAATAAATCCAGATAGATAAATAAGAAATGTGACCTTATCAATTCAGCTTAAATTCATGATTTTATATTGACAATATATGTATGTTTACTCATTAAACCTTGTTGTAGTTGAAAAAAATAGTATTTATTAAATCAAATAAATTAAATTAATATCAGAATTTATAATCGAATCCTTTATCCTAAAGTTTATTAGAACTTTTTCCTCTCTGGGGATAATTCAAGTTTTTACAGCTGAACATTCTTAATAAAAAAAACTAGATTTATTTCGAGTTGAATTATTTTAATAAAAAGTTTTACCAATCAAGTTTTTTCCTGAGCATTGGGAGGTAGATGACAAAATTTATGCTGTTGATATAATATGCTAGAATCTATTAAATGCTTTAGTAATTCTGAAAAAGAATTGTTAAGGAATGCATTTAGTTGGGTAGTAAGATTAAGGCTGTGCTGAAGTAGTTATTTTTCCTGTTTTTGAAGTCAATAAAGAAACTCGAGGTACAAACTCATCATGCTTTGCGTATATCTTAAAATATGACCATAAGAAGGAAATTACCAACTTGTCCTACATTATCAAAATTGAAATTTCAGGAGCGTTGCTATATTTGTAGGGTTCTCATTAAGTTTTCAAGCAGGTATTCATTTTAAAATATTTTTCAACAGAAAATTGAAAAAATCAACTACAATTAATCGGATTATTTTCTTATCATAACTCTAAAAGCAAAATCTATTAAAAAAGCAAATATGTATTCTTTAATCTGATAAAATAGGAGGAAAGTTGACAAAATATACCAGGAAAAGTCTATAATTAATGCATAAAATAATGCAAAAACATAAAAGAAAAACATTTTAAAAAACAGATTAAATATGAGATTAGCCAATCTCATCTCTTGAAAGGTGTTACATTTTAAAATAAAAGTCTGATTAAGTCGTACTGATATTTGATCTTACAATTAGAAAAAGTGGAAAAGTATGGAATGTAGTTTTAGAGTTTTAATGGAGTTCTGGAATACGAGCGATATGTATTTTTTTGAATTGATGTTGATATCTTTTAAAGAAATTTGTTTTACAAGAGGAAATAAAGTTTCAAGTGGGCGGTACATATTTCTTATAGATTTTCTTCATAATACACGAACTACGTTATTATTTCGATTTTAAAGGACATTTATTCAATGGAACATCTGCTTTCGATTTCAAAGAGATTGTGTCCTGATAATATAAATTCATCTGTGTTGAAACAATCCAAATTCTTACAAGGAAATAATTATGAAATTAATTCTACGTTTAAGAATTACAGTTGCAAATGTATTACTTAATAAACAAACAAATTTGAAAAAAATTCAAATGGTTGAATAATTTTTTAAAATTTTAAGTATTTTTTAGATTGAAATTTCATAAAACAATTTGTCATCTTTAACATTTCGTATCTTTGTTTCAACACTCTTTGATATTAAAGCATAAATAATCTGAAGAAGGCGGTAAAAAGAAAAATATATGATATAATGTTTACAAAATAAAAAAAAAACAGGAAATGGGAAAGCTCATCGATTCTGTCAGCTGTACTTGAATTACATTAGTGAAAGCTTTTAGAGCTGTCACCAAGACACGAATTATTTTATAAACTATTTTTACCCCAATTTTGTTTAACGTTTTTTTCAGGATGAAGTAAAGGCTATAAAAAGATCATTTGATATTAAAATCTTGAAAAGGAATACAGAGTAACGACATGCAAAAGAAGGGCTTCTCTTGACCTCTATTAAAAAAAAAAAAAGAAAAAAAATGTACTGAATAAAATCCCCTTTTTGTTTTCTCAGTCTGTGATAGATGTGTAATATTTTATAATGTACAAACAATAAACGGAGATTACTAAGTAACAAAATAAACAGATACCTATCAGACAATACAAAGCGTCGCGAATAATTATCAGAAAAATCGTGAAAGATTATTACACTACAGCCAAATCTGAAGCATCATGTTATCAGTAGGTATGTCGTCATGATGAAACGTAACTAATGTCACTAGACTTTTAACCACAAGGTCTGACAAATGAAATTAGAAATCAGTGTCAACAATCTGATTAAGATCATCTCAGGAATTTACGCATTTATTGCATTTAAAAAGTAAAACCAAGGTTTCTTTAAACTTCAGAACAGAGCCTTAACTTATATCATCTAGGATTTTACCTACAACAAAATTTATTCGAATCAATCAAATTTTCTCTGAACAAAAAAGAAAGTTTTACAGAAAAACTAGTTTGTTATGCAATAAACAATTTTTTTAAATTCTACAGGAACAAAATTGGTTTATTAAGGTCTTACTTAATCTTTATGGCTAGACAATATATTAATTACTTTTCGTCATGTTCACGAGACTTTTTCCTCATTAACTGGAACAACAATTATAATGACGACAAGTATTTATATACGGAAATATCTTTTAGTGACGACACATGCAAACGGAAAGATCATTTTTGTTTACAAAGTTATCAAAACGTAGTGTAGACTTAGCTAAAAAAAGACAATGTATCAGAAAAAAAATTAATATATGAAATAAGTTGTTAAAGTCCGATAGAAAACCTCATAAAAGTTAAGATGATTCATTGTTTGTCTACCAAACATCGAAATTTATGATGCACAGACTGTCATAAACGTTAAATTGTAGGTGTGAATTTTAAAAGGCACGATTTCTCTTTTTTTATATATATATCAATGGTGTCATAATTAAAGTTTAATGTGTAGTCAAGCATATGAATTTTAGGGTGTTAGAAAAATCTATATATTCATCTAAAAGGCGTCAATTCTGAAGTTCATGATTGTGTTTAAAACTTCTGGACGAATTTAAAAAGAAAATAAATCATTTTCCGAGATTGTCTCGAATTTTCTCGACATATTGAGTCTTGACATGACTAACACTGTCAAGACAAGTTCAATATTTTTTCTTGTCAGTCAAAATCTCGCTCGACTGTATTATCGCTAGTGAAAGCTTAAAAAATGATAAGGATATATTTTTACATAATTTACGCGCAAAACCGAAAGCTTTGAATCAACAGGTAAGCTTCGAATTTCCAGACTGATCCTTCGTCTCTTTCCTCGCTGACACCAAACAGAAGAAGTTTTTTACGATTTTACAACTCTAATTTCTTTATTATTACATAGCAATCAGAATTTACAATAAAATTTCATTCAAAAAAGTATTTATAAACTGCAACTCTTATTTATAATTAATTATCTAAGTAAAAAGATACTTTTCCTTAGAAATTATATATTCCTAATCTGATCACTTGACCTATTTTTAAACAATGCAATTATTAATAATTAGAATCCATGTTGAACTTCTTTAATTAAGACTTCAACTTTTCACTGCGTGTATTACTTTTTAAACTAAAATTGTTACTCAAATTTTGATTTATTTGCAAAAGAAAATTAAATGCTAAAAAATCAAAATTCTTGAACTTTCATGTTTAGCTTTTCTTGAAATAAACTTCCGAATAGACAATTAACAGCGTAATTTTTAATGATATGAACATGCATATTACTATTAATAATATTACACGGTATAGGTATCCATTTCGATTGAACTGATAGGGCCGAATAACTTTTTATCACAAAACTTTGTCACTTGTCCGGAGAATATGTAACGTAGAAAAAAAAAACACTGGGTGAAAGGTAACAATGTCGAAGAAAAGAAACTGATTCTTACCGCGTAAGAATGGATAACACGAGGATGTTTCAAGGCGTTTGAACGCCCTTTGCTTCTGATGAGGGTACAAAGGATTTTCATATACCGGAACTCACAAGCACGCACTTTTTGGTTGATCCTGCGAGCTGCTGAGGATGGATGCAATGGGCACTCGTGATGCGCGCCGCTTGTCTTATAAGACCAACATGACCAGCTACTCGCGCTCCCATTGGTTCAAAACCCGCCCCCGGAAAACCGCCGGTTCTTACCTTGCGCCTACACTCAGCCCCGATTCATTTCTACCCCCTACAAATTTCCTCAGAATATCACTTTTGCATTTTGACTTCTAGGTCTTAACAGAAAGTTGCCATAATTACCAACTTTATTCAGAGAGGAAGAATTCCCTTAGAAGCAATGTGCAACCAATTTGATTCTGAATTGCGAAATTCTAATTTTCAATGATAATTTTCAGGAATATGTATTATTGTTGTTCTAATTGTTCTCTAATTGTTAAATCTAATTTCCAAAAATTTAAAAGTGCTACCAAACTCTAAATTTACAAAGATGGAAAAGTTTGCATTCTGTATATCATTAGAATAATTAAAATGAATGTTAGATTAAAATTGACATAAATAAAGGAAATTTTGTATTTCGAAAAATATGTTCTTAATTCAAGTTGATGAATATTTTTCTCGTAATCGTCTTTAATATCTACTCATTTAAAAATTTCTCATAAACTTGAAGCTTGTTTCTCTGTTTTCTGCTTTATCTATGATTTAACTTTTGAACTTTTCTGTTCAAAAATCTTCAGTTTCCATCTGCTTTGAAAACTCACTAAACAGTAATTATAAATTTTAATAACATATTATACATTGCACTAATTCCAATTTAGTCCTCACTTACTTAGTTTTATTTACTCTGAAACCAATGGAGGGCGATGTACTTAAAGATTATTGGTAATCAATGTAGATTTATATGACACGAATTTGGTCGACGGTTTTCAATCAATTTTTCACTGTAAGTTTTAATTGACAAAAAAAAAACTCATTTATGAAATATAGCGAATCTATGCAAGATTGTATACTTTTAGGATTAATAAAATCTGATATGAAGCACTCAAACAGAATTTTAACATTTAGTGCATGATTTAACGAGTTTGGCATGCAAAATCTAACAGTCAATAATAATAAACCCTCTTGCATTATTGATCGTATTGTTTCACGATCAATAAAAATCGATTAAAATCAGCTTCATCTCTAAAGCTTCAGTTTCATGTACTCATCTTATCATGCGATTTAGAAGAACACGTAAATTTATATCATAAATATTAAAAATAAAAAAGTTTTTTTCATTCTAAAATTATTTGCATCTCAATTTCCTGACATTTCCAGTTCTTTTAGAATTACTTAATATATGTATAAATTATTAAACATTTTGCAGAGTCTTTGCGAGAAATTTTTCTTCAAGAAAAAAATTTACAGAAAAGATCATATGCAGGAACCTAATTTTTGTTGAAAGACTACTACGTTTATTTGTACATAACGGTTTGTTTTGTGTGTTGGATAAAGAATTATTTGAGTCAACAATAACACGGCATTTTTTTTCTCAATAGCAGCTGTGATCTTGATTTTCTTAAATGATGGCGCCCGTTTTAAGTAAATAGGTATCGTTCGATTAGATCTTAGCGACCTTACAAAGTGTCGATATTACGAAAGGGCATTGATCGCCTTGATTTAGAGAGACTTTGATTAAATCTTTATCAGTATACATCATATGTTGGTGACGTTTTCAAGTATCACAGATGAAATTGATAATCTAATCATAAATACTAGAATTACGATTCGACTACTTCTTTTTAAATTGAAATTAAGATCTACGATCCAATCACATTTTTATCTGATTTCGTAAAAAATTTGGAACGTGTGTCATCAATTGTGAAAATCGTGAATCTGGCCTTTGAAATTCGGACCCCCTCCCCCCCCACCCAAAAAAAAATATTTTCTAGAACCACAGCTTTTGTAAAAAATGACACATTTCCAATAATTTTTTTATCTTTTGTTATTTTTTTTGCGAAAGATCACTTCTTTAATATAATTTTTCTGAAATTTCTCGAGTCATCCAAACGAGAATAATTTTCTTTCGTTCTAAAATTTGCAGAAGTGTTTGCACAAAATTATTCATTTCTTCATTTGCAAAAAGTATCTTTTTTTTTTACTTGAGATTAAAAATCCAGAGTAAATGATGCAATTATTCTTTCAGAATGTATCATACTAGTTATATATGATATCATATATCTCTATTATATTAGTAGGTCATAAATTCGCTATACATTTTTGTCTTATCAAGAAATTAACCGCAGGTATTTGTACCCCGTGATCCAGGTGTGCTTTTTGTGGATATAAACTGTAGGTGTCTAAAATCGAAATGATTGGGGAGCTTAAAAATGGAGAGGGATATGAGAGCACACGTGTAAGCTCCTTTTGAAATATGCTCATTCAGCACCTGAAAAATTGTTGAGAACATTCGTGATGAGTCGACCTACGTATGTGTCAACTGACATGTTAAATATTAATATTTTTAAAACTAAACAAAAGAGCTCTCCAATATTTTTCTCGGCCATTTATTATTTTTCTACTTGGAGCGCAGAAACAATTTTCTTAAAATGATAATAAATAATAGGACACAAATAAAATAAATATTTGACTAAAGAAAGTAAATAAATAGTATATTTACCAAATAAAAGTTGATTAAAGAAAGTAGCCATTATTTCTTATGTCTCGATTTTCCCTTCAGAATTTCAAAATTAGTAGACACAGTAGGTTGAACTTGCGACACTTTAGTTCCAGTCGATGTGTTACATAGAGAATAGCTTTCAAGAGTTTCAAAAAGGTCGAATGCATAAAGAGACACGAATTGTTTTTTGCAACATTGAACAGATTCTTAAGACAACAAAAATTAAAGGGATTTATGAATTGTGTAATAATCTTCTTTATTTTCATACAATTATAGATAGGGGAAGATATTTTTTATTATCAAAATAATATACGTAAATTGAAAATTAAAATTTATAGGAAGATCTTTAAAAAAAGTGTTAATTTTATTATTTCATAATCGGCTGCAAAGTAAGTCTTGAATTATCTTTAAAGCTTTACACAAATACAATACTTAAAATCTATTTAACTTTTTTGCTAGGTTCTACTTTACTTTTTCACTTAAAAATATTTCTTGAACATAAATAATTTTTAATTAAATTCGTCTGTCATTTATCAATATTCAATTTTATTTGCCCTTTCTAGATTAAAGAATTTTCAACTATTCAATTTATAAAGAAATTGATGAAACTGAAAATTCCATTTTCCTTATAATTTTAACATCGATTTTCTGTTAAAAATTACTTTTAGCCTCTCGCCACATAGAAAGGATCCAACTGCAAATCTAATTCTTCCAAAACTCCTCTTTTTGTATTAAATTGAACATCATTTTTATGTTCATCCTGAATTCTTTTTCTGCGAGCTTCTTGGTTTAAAATTTTGTCGAAAATTTTGTTTTTAGCATCCAATTCATATCCACTTATATCCGAGAGTAGATTTTCTAAATCTTGATCGAAGTAAAAATTATCCCATGATAAGTCATCAAGTGAAACTAAGTTACTCTTTTTTCCTCTTGATATGAGAAATGGCTCCTCCAAAATTTCCAAGATGTCAGAATGTTTATTTCGTGGATGTAAGTAGCTGGAACATTTTGAAATTGCTTGAGTGTGATCTCCAGTAATCAAAGTTTTCTTAAGGCTCTCAAAGCATTTTTTATTATCAGCTTCACTTCTTTTTTTTATAAGATTTACTTTCAACAACGTTGGGGACATTCTTGAAGAAATTTCCCTTTTCTTTCGTCCTTCTGATAAATGAACATTTTTTTTTGAAGATGCTTTTTTAATTTCTATTTCTTCTTTTTTCCCTTGAGGGTCATCTAAGTAGGAATGAGAACCATAATGTTTGAGTGAATTTATTTTCATTTTAAGAGATCTTTTACCTCGATTCACGAAAAAAGGTTCGCTTTTGCTAACTGGAGATTCAAGACTTTCGGACTCAATTTGAACCCAATTTGGCTCTTCGACGTAAAGAGGCTCCTGATGTAATCTCCAACCTTGCGTTCTTCTACGACATCTTTCCCAGGTGCATTCTAGTCTCTGTTGATTCAGATTCAATGGGCTTAGCTCATCAAGGTTTTGAAGATTATCTAACACCCGAGAATTTTCTGGAGAGTTGGAGAGATTACGATTTTTGAAGAGAAATCTGAAAGTAAAGAAACAACAAAAAATAAATATAGTACTTAAAAATATGTACTATAAGATATCGTCGTAGAAATTGATCTTTGATTGAAACAAATTTTTAATATCTGATGCTTTTAAAATCGGAAAAATTTTTAGCTTGAGCGATTCGAGATAAGATTACTGATGGGTATGATTTATTATTATTAGATATTCCTTTGACATATTAAGTGGCTAGGCGTATTATTAATTGATATCAGTTTGATGAATACATATTGATATTGTTTGAAAAAAATGAAGTACGTGAAAAGTAATTAGATTTCTTTATTCACAGTGCTCAACTAAAATATTTACAAAATATTCACAAATTGAAATATTTTAAACTAAATTCGCAAAAAAAAGTATCTATCTACAAAATAACTCTGCTCATGAATGACGTCAAAACAACAAAGTGGGGAGTCACATCATATTTCCATCAAAAGCTCATTCTTTTGATTTAAATAAAGTTGAAGTATCGTTCAATAAAATATATCCTTTTTTTCTCTTTTTTATATTTCACTTTTATGTTGTTTTAAACTTTTAAAATGAATTCTTCTCACCTGTTAAGATCATGGGGTTGAGAGCCAGAATTTTTGCTGAGTGATGTCTTTGACTCTTGATGATGTCTTCTGTCTTTATCTTTAATGTCCCAAGGGACGTGACTGCCTCTCGCAAGCCAAAATTGAGGCACGCCTTCTAACCATAAAGGGCGATGCTTCTTGGTCTAAAAATAAACACACATACCTAATATCATTGCTTGTAAATTGCAGAAACTATTTTTTACCGAAAGAAATTTTCACCCTAAAGAAAGTTTGGGGAGCAGATGCATATTTCAGAGTTCTATCAAAATTTCTCATGGATCGTCAAGTCTACTCGAGAACCTTCTTAAACTTCTTATATGTATACACAGAACGACTCTGAAGAACAGAACAGAAATTCGCCCACGGATTCTCGACTCTCTCAAGATGGAAATACCCATTTTATTGTTGAAAACTGGTCGTATCATAATTTAACATTGAAAAGCGTGGAAAAATTTACAAACCTCAAATTCTCCGGAAGTCACGGTTAAGAACAGAGTTATGACTAAAAATATCTTCCGCATCCTAGGAGAAAAATATTTAATTAGAACATTAGAAGGGAGAAGAAATTTAATAAAATAATATTCTATTCTTAGAAACTTTGGTGGCTAAAGAATATAAACAGAAAATATTGAGTGAAACTTTCAAATAATTATACTTTATCATGATTTCAACGATTTAATTACAACAGCTGAATGAAATTCGTTGCCTCATAATAATATAATTCAGTTTGAAAAATAAAAAAGCGTTTTACTTTAAAACTAGTTAAGGGAGAGTTCCAACAAGAGCAATTTATATTTCTACACAGTGATACATTGGTCCATAAGGGATAAAAAAACAAAAATTGTTTAATATTCATAATTCAGGGTAACCACGTGTCAGAATTTAAAAGTTTTACGGGTAATTCAAGGGATTTCAAATAATTTTGAGGTATTTAATTAGGGAAGGAAACTTTAAGGGATCTCATGGAATTTTCAAGGATTTTGAAAAGGAGAAACATAAAATTGACAAAAATATCTTGACCTCTGATTATTTTATGCTAATTTGATATAAATGTTGATATAAAAATAATTCGGGAATGCGAAAGTTTCTTACCTGTTGCAACAGTTAGCTGTTGGTTATTTGAGAACACCACAACAAGTCCAGAAATGAAATGCCTTAGATTTCTCGATTCCTTCGGTATTTATGGAGACCAGGAGATCTTTCCAAGGGTGGTTTCGTTGCGGTTCGAAGAGTCAGCGGATTGCATGGGGAATTCCTACACCGCGCACTGCCCCACGTCAATTTCCTGGACGACAAGGGTAAACAAACCAAACGTCCAACTGCTTCTTGATATGATATTATATTTAACGTACCACGTCTCATATGTTTTACAGTGCACGTACTTACTCAAAATAATACAACCAAATTTATTTTTAGTTGATTCAACTAAATTACTACAAACAATGTACACATTTTGTTCAGAATATCATCCAACTCAGAATCTTTCACTCCTGTAAATAAAGGAAATACAATTACTATTATAACACAAAAATTCAATAACCCATTGGTTAACAAATAATATGTGTAAAATTTTTCTCATCCCAAATAAGCTGACAACATAAACTAGCTTGAACACTTCAGCTAACTTGGAAGCTGATCCGAGTGACATTGAAAATTTGATTTTGTACGTCAATTAAAACTAATAAATCTTTCAGAGCTGTTAGATCATTTAATACGAATTTTGGAGCAATGCTCAAAATAGAAAACCTAATTCCTTGTCAGGAGTTGAGAAAAAGGGAGAGAAAGAAGTGATTGAAGCTACCTTAATCAATTTTGAACACCCCTAAGTAATACTTTTAAATATTGAATCAATGATATTTAGTTTTTTATAATATATGAATATATATTTTATCTTCAGAAGGGCTTTAAATATTTCGCATTTTAAGTAAATTTCTCTAACGCAAGTTTTGTGCCATTGCACAAAAGGGTCATGATAACTGAAAACTCGTGAATTAGTTAAGGGCCACGTTTCAACGACAAACTATTTGCCACGCGTCGTTTAACATTCTTCACGAATGTAGGATAAACACGTGAAATTGTCTGAATATTTTCCAGCCCCCTTACTTTAGAACAATTTAGAGATAATAGTTAGGTTTTTCTATTTCGTTAAAAAAATAAAATAAAAGGGTAAATTAAAAATTTAATATTGTCACGATTAAAATTTAATTAAGCTTAATTAATTTTTTATTTTAAAATACAAGAATGATAATAAAACATTAACGAAAGTATTCTCTTTAGGAAAAAAATTTCTCGTAGTGAAAGGTTAAAGTTAAAGCATTACGTTCCGTTCTGTCTGACCATAGCTGGTTTTTACTACTGCACATTTTATGTTTTAACTCATATTTTCGCTGCAGTAGAATATTTTTAAAAATAGTTCTGATGCTTGAACAAAACACATATTTACTTTTGTTTAGTTGTTTTTAAATTAATATAATATATATTTTTATTTAAATCAAAATACTATTTTTTGTTTCAGATAAAAGTAATTAGTTGCCGAACTTAGTCCAGCATGGTAATAACTTTTTTTGGATATTTTTATAATTATTAAGAACATTCTCTGATTTTATCAAATTTTATTAATAAACCAATTTTTTTATTGTGTTTTCAGAGGTTTCGATTTTTGGGAGATGGCGACTGTCCTGATTGGTTGCTTGCGGAAATTAATACACTGTCCCGGATGGTAAAAATATTAATTGAAAATATATACTTAATTCAATGATTCGCTTTTCGGTTATATTTTGTATTAATTAATTTTTGCAGACTTCTATTAAGATGAAACTACTCGGTCAGCTCGTAGTAAAATCTTTAACAGAAGGTGAATTTGACGTGAGTATTATTTTTTCATAAAATATTACTCAGATATCTCTTATATAATTTTAGATGTGATTATACAATTTTACTTTATAAAGAAAATCATACAATTTTGTAGTCAAACTTATCTTAATAAAGAAGAACATCTATGTGGATGTTTCACAAGTATATAAATTTTTCAACCGTGGAACGTAACTCAATATATAGCATTATGGAAGCCTTGGTGTGGATATATTTATATCTAAAATGTCACCTCACTCCTAGAACAAAGTAACAAAATCAAATTGTTTTTTTTTTTCTTTTTGATGTAGGTAAATTATTTCTCAAAAAAATAATGATGAGTAGAGGACAACCTTTTTTTCAGCCAAAAATAAAATATTCATAAAATTGGAACGACTATAATTACTTGTCCAAATAATAATTTTAAACAATTTTTATTAATAATCAAATAATGAGAATAATTAAAGTTACTTTAATAAAAACTATATTTTACGATTTAGAGTTACATTTTTTAGATCCGCGTAACCTTTAAGGCATACTAAACTTTTAAATCGAAGGAAAAAAGTTGGATATAGTCTGAGTAGAAACTTTTATCGACTTTCTCTAATTTAAAGTAAGAAAATTTAGTTATTACGATTCTAAATTAGGAAACGGAATATTATTTATTAGTTTTTTTATTAGTTTTAAAAAATTTTGCTTTGCTATTATAAGTATCCTTAAATCATTTGATTATCTTCACGCTTTTTTAATTCAGTTCTTTCATTTTTAATTTTCAGGAGGACAAAGTTAAGAAACTTGCACAAGATGCTAAATTAGGTATGAGTAATTAAAACTGAAATAGTAATAACACCCATATCTCTATTTTAAATCCAATCAATCGTTTCTTTAATAATTTTAAATTAATTACTTGATTACTAGAATCTATAAATATTTACCTAGTATTTTATCTTAACACTTAATACTTATTATCATTTTTTGTCTCTTTAATAGAACTAAGTGATGCGAAAGCAATTGTGGCAGCTTTAGAATTGATTCTCACGTCTTCGGCTCGATATGCAGTCTCTCCAGCTGATTTAAGCAGTGAATTACAGCAACTTGGACTTCCTAGAGAACATAGTGCTGCTATTGCAAGACTTCATACGGATAATTGCGCTCAAATTACGAAGATCCTAACATCGCTATCTCTAAGACGTGAGTTATTAATCTCCTTTTCAATTGAATTGAAAGTATAAAGTAAATTTTTCTGTAACAGAAAAATAATTTTTAATACTATACATATAAAAATTTCTGCAAGATAAAGTTTTACAAAATAAAGGTCAAATAAATAAAAATATTTTTACTGTTATAGTTAATCGTCTAACATCCATTGACATTGCTTCTGAAGAAACTTTATCTCCATTTCGTAAAATGACTCTTAAATTGAAGAATGTAGACGGAAAAGAGGATGAGACCAGCATAAATATTCTGAAAGATGAAATTCCAGTTTTACTTACAGGTGATTATAAAAAATAAAATAATAATGGAATTGTTTATAGATACAAATCTGTGTTTTTTCAGAATTGAAGCGAGCCAGATCCATGATGGAACAATACTGAAAATAACTCATTCTGAATTCTATAACATTACAAGAGGATAAGCATATAAAAATATAAAAATACTTATAGGATCACACAATGAAAAACAACTTCATTGAATAATTTATTAATATTTTCTTGGTAAATGAATATACAAAGTTTACATTTAGTTTCAATGGTTTATACGTTGCTTGAATAATATTGATACGTTGTGACGATAATAGTGCCGCTTTTATAACTGCGCTCAAGTTATGCTCTGTCTTTATTTCTTATTCCACGCAGTGAGATTTCCGAACATGTAACTCAGTAATTAATTGGAATAAACGTTTTTATTTCAAATCCAAGCATTTTCTTTTCAACTTGAACAAGAATTTATTTTTAAACATAAATCCGTTATCTTAAATTATACAAAAATACTAAAATATCTCAATACAAATTCACATTCTCAAGACGATTCTTAGCCTTGAAATAATTTATATTTCACTATTCTCCACACTCGGTTGTTACACAATTTAATTTACAATTACAAATTAAATATTAAATATTAGCTTGTACGACAAAAACAGTAAAGTATGAAAATATAAAAAAAACAAACCTATTAGATTGCTGCACTTACGACGTGAAATCTCAGCGCGCGAATGCTGGTGTAATCATATTTGAATAAATACCAAGGCTAGTCTAATCAGTCTTTATACAATATTCGTACATTAGCTTTCACATGATTTATTATATATATACAGGGTTTAAAAGTGTCACGTGACAACTCAGTTTCTTGCCTCTATGGCACGAAGCGGAGAGCTCTGACCGGCTATCCATTACAATCAAAACTCAATTAAATGGGGTGGAAATAATTAAAACTCTTACAATTTATGATATTCAATTTTTCATATTCATTTTTCACGTCAATAACAAATTAAATTTCAAATACGGTTCAATAAACCTTTTATAATTAATGAAATGAATAAATATTTTAATTAATTCCACACCATCAAAAACGAGAAACTTTGGACATGAAAGCCTAACAGAAATAATAAACTTTACTAATGAATTTTTGCCGATCTAAAACGTTTTCACTTTTCTCCTTTCGTTCATCCGGTTCGGAGCCTCCTTAAACTGTCTAAAGATACACGTTTAAGACTCTAGCCGGATCTAAAGTGACTTAAGGATGAAATGTGTCGAAGGCGGTAAAAAAATATTTTCAAAAAAGAAAGCGAACGCTCTCTTTCTTCTCTCTTAGTCTTGCGATTCTACTAAACACTTTTCTGATCCTAAGGATGATGGTGATCATTAATTGTGAGAATGAATAAAGGTACGTTCGATCGTTGCTGACCCTGGCTGCAAACGTTTTAGTTTTTCGAGGTAGACCTTAAAGTAACACACTCAATCTCTCTTTCTCTCTTATGTGTCAAAAAGTATGAAAGCACTTCTATTGTCTTACACAAGCTAAACAATTTCCATTAAACATCTCGTGCCCCTTTTGCAAAAGATCTCGCAATTTCTCACCAGAATTTATTTCTAGAAGCATGAAATGAAATTTGGAAATTCCTAGCTTACAAGTTTCGGAAATTCTGTAACATGATTCGAATCATTGCTTTTTTTCTATTTCTGACTGCGATTGAAAATTCCCTGTCCAATCTGGTCCTTAGATGATATGTGCGATCGGTGTAGCAAAATGTTTTGCAGAATTCTGAAATTCATTTATTTGCCCACCGCTCGCGAATTCATTGGTCAATACACAGTACGTGCTAAAATCTCACAAAACCATTCAAGTCAATGAAAACCCTTTTACCAAAATATTTGTCATTTTATCAATTCATGACGCAGCAGTGAAAAAATCATTGCTAAGACTTTCTGTATTGTAAGGAGACTTTCATCTTTCTCAAAAATTTAGAACCTCCTTAAAATCTTGACTATGGAAAATAAATCCAAGTAGAATCTAATTTCAACGAATGGTCTGTGATTACACTTAGAAGTGACAATAGTTTGCTGATACATATGAATTATCCTCAAAAAGTATTTTTTTTTTATCTTGTTCTACCTTTGAACTAGCTAAGGATGTCAGCGAAAATACATTTTATTTTCCTAGAAATCCTGATTTGGAAAAGTTGAGAAGGGACTTTTCAGAAGCTCTGTTTTTAAAAGTTACAAATAACTACGATATTTACGACGTGAAAAACGCTTAGGATATACAATGACTGTCCCTTCAGAATTACTGCTTCGAGGAAGAGATCGGCAACACTTCGCAAAGTTCACTTATAATTAATGACGCTCATGTGAATGAAACTAGAAATTTAACTCGCACAAAATATGTAACGGACAAAATAAAACGAGTAGCATGCACCAACGAAACGATAAATAATAGATGCAAGGCGATAATGGACAGTCGATAAGAGTAAATGCACAAATGGATATTCGTCGATTGTTTTCGATAAATGGCAGTAATTCATTTATACTCCCGATTTTAAATCAAGCACACATAAATGACATGTGCCACTGTATATGTAATCCTTTTTGAGTGCCATTTTCGCCTTTCAAGTTAAGTACCTCTCAGAAGGGAAATTATCAAATATCAATGACACTTAATCGTAGCTTATGAATACAGGATAATAATAATAGAAATATTTACATATTACGCCAAGAGTCCCTTTACACTCAGAGAAATTTTTCACATAATTTATGTTTTTTTTTTTTTTAATTTTTGCTTTTTAATTTAATTAATATGTCGAAATATTTCTCAAAGTCTAAATTTTGATGACTTAGTAAGAATTTTTCTGGCGCAACCACTTTGCGGAAAATTTTTGGGAGTAATTCCGAATTTTCTCCTCAAAGTTCATAAAAAATTAAAAAACCGATATGATTAGCAATGTACAGAGTATCTTTAACAAAATTTACAATTATTGTTAGAAAAAGCATCCTAGTTATTAATTCTTAAGAAGTCTTATACACCCGAGGAAGCAAATAGGTCTTCTTCGAGACGAACTTACATTCCCTATACACGAACCTTATTAAGAGCGATACGAATAATATTCCTCATAACATCAATGGAATACTTATCGAATTTTTACGTATCTAGTAACGATAAATGATCTCGCAACTACCGAGACCGACACGCGATAGTACCTATTTTTAGTAAAAATCTTTTCGTCTATATTTTTCATTAACTATCTGGAAAATCATTTTTGCAGGAAATATAAGGAAGCAAGTCTTTGGGTACATACTTATCTTCTTACCGAACACTTTTCTTAACATTTTAAAGTTCTTAATAGCATATCAGGATTGGTTTCTGGAATTTTTGAAACCCTCAAAAGCACATCTATTGATATTATAATCTAACACTTGACCTTAGTTATTTTTTGAAAGAAGCGTCTTTAATTTTCGAATCGGTGAGTTAAATTCAGAGGCTTCCAGTTCACTTTTATTGATCTTTTTTTTTTTATGAAACTAGTCTTGATTATAGTTATTTTCTTAGATATTAAAAAGAAACCTCTGACAATCCCTTTGAAATTTTGGATTTTTTTTCTAACTGTGGATTTTAAGGTTGAGATAAGGATTAATCACAAGTGAAGGATATGTTTCAATAATGGTTGGTACGTTTGGAAAAGCAACATCTACTTCTACACTAGCTTTATAGTTGACATAAAGTCGCTGAGTACATGCACGTTGCAAATGCAAAGATTGTATCAAAAAATACGAGAGAAAGCTGTTGGATATGTGATTTCTTGTTTGCGCTTCATCTCTTTAAATCGAAAAATACAAGTACAAAGTTTTCCATATAAAAACTACATTGATTTCGCTTTTGTGCAAAGAACTAGGCTCATATTTTATCCACGATAATGTACTACCTGAATAATTATTTATTATCTGAAAAGGCGAGACTGAGTCTCGGGCAGAAACCAATCCCGACAATTGCCAATTAAAATTTAAATTCACAGAGGTGTAAACGTGAATAATTTTTTTTAGAAAATAAATAAACTTTCATTTATTAGACTTATTTCGAAATAAAAAAATTCTGATATATATTAGTTTGAAGATTTAGATTATCTTAAAATTAATTTAGTGAGTGAAATTATTCACGTTAGACCTCTTACAGTAGTATGGACGAGTAAAATTCTCTGAAGAGTTGATTGCTCAGTTAATTGTTTATGACTTTATAATAATTGATTGAAATTTTTTGAATTGAAAACTAAAAAAATTAATATCTTCTAAATTTAAAACTTCCAATCTTCGAAGCCTACTTCATTGAAAAGTTTTTAATTGAAAGAAACTTTCAATATTGAAGCCTTTCGAATTCAAAATTCTGATTGATATTAGCTCAAATCTGAAACCTTTTGAACTCAAGAGTATGCCAACTTCGAAGCCTTAAAATTCAGAAGTGTCCAAGTTTCAAGGATTAGAATGTAAAAACTTCGAAATTGAAAAGCTTTTACAATCAGACTTCCAACTCGAACAGCTTTTGATTTCAAGACTTTAAATTTGAGAAAGCAACCAGAGTCAAAAGCCATCAAAAGCATCAAACTTCTAAACTCGAAAGTCTCAAAATTCACTAGGCTTCGAATTTTAAAACGTCTTCAAATCCTTGAACTAAATTTAAATTTTATTTAAATTGTGAAGCTTCTAAATCAGAAGTCTAAATATTTGATGTCTTCCAATTCAGAAGATTTAATTGAATTTAAATTTTATTTAAATTATGAGATTTGCTTGCACATCCCGATCAATTACAAAAGACTTTAAGAAGCTCAACTTATCAGAGAATTTTTTCCCCCAATTCAGCCTCAACATTCCTTAATTCCTAATTCTTAATGTGGCAGACAAGTATCCGAATCTCCACTACTAGCCATGGAGAAGTTCGCCGAGTCGCGATCACTCTGCCTAATTTGCGCAGGTGCAGATAACTTATTATTCTGAGGTGCTTGAGGAAAGGTATGGTGTCCAGGTAGGGCCCAGCCCTGCACCGTGTTATGTGAGTGGAGAGGAACCTGTGGGAAGCGCTTGACGAAGGGATTGGCTGCACCAGGAATTAGCCTGACGCCATTGTGATGAGAGGGCAAGGTGGTATGTGAAGGTATAGTTGTATGAATAGGTGGGACATTAGTATGTCTGGAAACAGATCCACAGCTTCCAGTGGCACCACTAATATTATTTCCGGATATACTATGTGTTGCTTGGGGTAAGGGCATGGTGGAACAATGCGGATAAGTGACGACAGGTTGAGTTGGATAGTGAGGTAAAGTTGCTGATGAAGCCTGGATAGCTCGAAGGTCACTATTTTCAGTAAAGGAGGTCATCCTCATATTGGTAGACCTTCCAAACGGTTCCTCATTAGGATTCAGAGGTTCTGTGAGTTTCGTTCTCGAGGATCTTCTCCTAATAACGACTGTGGCTTCATTCGAGCTTTCGAGGATGACTGCTGGACACCCGGCTACCATATCTCCATTATAAATAGGAGTGTGGTTTACATATTGAGGGGAGAAATTTTGGCTTGTTAAACCATTGGATCTAGGATTGAGGGGAGGTGGAGGAGGAGGTGGATAATTTATGTTGCCCGTGGGAGGCATTGTGCCTCGCTGAAGAGAACAACTTCGCCACTGAGGTTCCTCTCTTGGTTCTCCAGTCAGGTCGTCTACGCTCGTAGCTCGCCTTTGAGAACTTGAGGATTGAGAGGCGTTGCTAGCGTTGCTGGCATTGCTAGCATTACTGTGAACTCCGCTTGATGTTTCGCTGTTGGTGCTGGTGTTGCTGTTGTGACCAGTTGAAATTGTTCCAACGTCGAGAGGTGGAGAGTTGGAAGAATCTGACCGAGGGGTTAGTTCCTCGTGTGGCATGCCAGAATCTGCTCGACGGAGACAGCGTGGCGTTTGACCACCGTTCACCTGGAAATAGGCGATGTAAGTTTTGAGATTTAGGAAGAGAGAGAGAGAGAGTGATTGAAATTCAAGATGAATTGTTAGTTAGATAAGATGAGGATATTTCACAAGCGAGAATTTAGATTATCAAAGCATTTCAAACTAGGAGAAAAAATTGTTGTTGAGCAGGTGTTAATTAGTAGGTACCTGGGCGTTAATAATTAGAGGCGCTGAGACGACTTCGTTGGATGGTTCGGAAGTCGGAGTAGGTGGTGGTAATGGAAGCGGCTCCGAGGCAGGATCAGGCAAAGGTTCAGGTGTGAGAAGAGGGGAAGGATCGCCCTCCGAAGGTTGAAGATCGCGGTTACCACTTGCATAGTAAGTCACTTGGTCGTCGTTTACACACTCCAGAAGCTGCCAAGACACGTGGTGTATTAGTATTTGTGGTTAGTAAGCTACCTAAGTGCTTCTCTTTCATGTTAGTAATTAGTGTTTTAACTTCTATTAGATTCAGCACATAAACAGCCATTTCTAATAAGGATCTCCTATCACCATTTCCAAATAAACTTTGGGTTACTAGAAGAAAATTTCAGTTTACTACTTCGCACTTACTGTTATCTTAAATCACTCTAAGGTATTTAGAATTTTTATTTTAAGATAAGCACATAATGAAATGTTTGTTTTGTAGTTTTTATAGTGTTTTATAATAATAGTCACACGCTCTAACGAATACAGTCCTCTAAAACACATTTGTTCTAAACATTCCAGTCTATGCTAGTTGAAAGTCTGTTAGTTATTATAAAAAAAATAGTTAGTAAGCAGTATATAAAACTAGGGTTGTTTTGTTAGTCGAAAGCTTGAAAAAATCGTGATTCTTACATCTGTAAATTTAGGAATACCAGTCCTACGATGTACCAGCCACCTTCCCCACTGTCAAAGTAAAAAAAAAATAATAAATATTGTGTACTACTGAAAATTAGTGCTTCTCACTGAAAAAGAAAGTGAAAATTCCTAAGAAAAGTATAAGGAAACGTCAGTTTTGAAAAAGAAAAAATTCTGACAGCTGAAAAGTCAAAAGATGTTATTTGGTTTGAGTCTCACCTTATTTTCTTCGGAAGCAGAATCATCAGCAGGGTCCAGGGAAGTCATTATTGGTAATTCGCGTAACGTGGCATAGTCTCCATCATCGTCCGGTCCCCCATCAGCGACGCCTCGTCTGGTTTTTCCCTTATTACTTAAACATCAAAGATACTCGACGTTAAAACGTTTTCAGTCGACTTGCTCGTGGCGTGTATCGATGAATACACACTACGAGACTTATCAAAGGGCCAGGCAAGATGAAAATGTTTCTTTAGAAGAAACGACGTGATTGCAAAAAGAGCGAAGCTTTCCTACAGGAAGTAGCAATATTTCCTTCTCATTTCATCTTGAGGTACTAAAGTACAAGGAAAATGCGAAAAGAGGTGTTTATTTTATAAATAATCTCAGACGTCCATTTTCTTCAAGAATTTATAAGAATCGTTTGAAAAATTTTTATTTATAAATTGTAATTTAGAAAACACTGTATTTACTTTGCCCTTTTGAAAATTACTGCAATACGTGGGTACAAAAATATTACATGATAAGCGTTGATATAAGCTGGTGAGTCAAAAACACTTGAATTAATTGCGAAGAAGCATACAAAATAATAATTGGTTATTGCATAAAAAAGAAATGCAGGATTATTGCGAGTGGGGAAAAAATGTGTATTTAAGTCATATTATGAAAACTTATCAATAATTGAATGTTAGTATAAATTTTTTAAATGAAAGACGATGTGTATTTCAAGGAATTAATTAATTACAAAGCACATAAACATACATACAGTTGTGTTAAATAACAATAGAAATAACTATAACTTAAACAATATAAATTAGTGTACAAAACAACATTTACAAATTGTCAAGACGCCCTATAAATTTCGACTAGACAAACATGATTTAAATGAAGGTTATGAATAATAAAGTAACACATGCAAAACGGTAAATAAATAAGGACCTGAAAAATGTTTAAAATCATATAAAGTGATTAAAAATATCTAGTTCTAGCCTAGAGTCAAGCAGTGCTCAAGATTTATAAAATTGAAAACACTAAATTATTTTAATACAAATTCTTACGTAGTAATCCCTGAGTCATCGCCAGAGGTTTATCGCGTTAAGAACGGATTTCAGAATGCAATATTAATTAACAAGACACTCTACATACCTACTACTCTATCATGATCTAAAACTAAAAGATCTAATTTCGTTGTAATTGCCTTTAAAAAGCTTGAGCTTTGGGTTCAATAATATAAAATAGAAAAAGCATTTCTAACTATAAAAATATTGATAAATAAAACAGTCTTAACATATTTACACTTTTCTTTCAGTACTGTATTAATTTAAACTCAAACTTTTCACAGGATTACTTGATACTATCTTTCTCAAGTACACTTTTGTGAGTGAACAATGCAAGATTGTCTTTGTCCGGGAATGTTAGATAGTGGAGAGGGTCAGTGAACTTAAGTTTCGCGTGGTAAATTGTCTGTCAATGTTGATGAGAGTGGTGATTAGGTGCAGCGAAATGAGGAGGAAGAACACCCAGCAAACTAACGGTCAGACACAAAAGACACCAAGAGGAGGGAGGAGAGTAGTTACCGCGAGCCTGACGTACTAGGCAGGTCGTTAAAGGTGACTTTCGGCTTGAGCTTCTTGTTCAACCATCCCTTGTCTCCAGTGGTTGCGGCCGCTCCATCATTAGGTGATTGAGCAGGTGAGGGCCTCAGTTTCGGTCTCAGCCAATAGATCTGTTCATCGCCGTCTGCTGTTTCACCATCCACGGAATCACCATTCAGTCCTAGAAAAATATTTGAAATGAAAACCTGAAAACTAACTCAGATGAATTACGTAGTTAAAATTTGTCTATTTAATTAGAGTAAATTTGACACAATGTTTCACCTTGAGCACGAGTTTTACGTTCCATTGCAGCTTTCTGAATAACGCTCATTATGGCCTTCCTGGGTGAAGTGTCAGCGATGGTGTAAGTTCTGCCATTTCCAACGACTAATAAAGGTGCACTGGCACCATCGTCATCATCCCTAGCTGAAAGTAGATCCACATCCGTCACCAATTTGACGGACCTTGCCGACCGAACGGTGACACGTCCGACCGTGACTCTTAACTTGAAAATCCACTTTTGTTTGATGGTGAGAAAGATCCAGAGGATCAGCCAGAGGAAGAGGTGAAGAACGGTACTGATTATGCAAGCCAGCACAGCTCCGTCCAAACTACCACGATATACGACCACATAATCGGAGAGGAGCGGAGCACTGCAAAATGCGATAGCGAGAAAGACGCACAAAGCTGCACAATGTGTAATATATCCCCAGCCATTTCCGTCACGTCCTTCCTTCAAAAGAATCACGCGTCGCTCTCGTTCCTGGTTCAAAAATGCCATGAACCTGCAAATCAGAGATTGATGTTAGAGAAAGGATTTAAGTTCTGAATACTATTAAATTAATGACCAAAAGCAGTATTTCTTTTGAATAAAAATCTTCAGAATCTAATTCACAAAAAAGATAAAACCGTGCTATAAGTAAAAGAGATTACGAGTTGCCTAAGGTTTTGTGTATTTTTTTAGTTTAGGTATTTTTCCAAAGCCCTTGGGTGCATCTTACACGTAAGCTGCTTTTCGCAGAAAGCGGTTTATGCGCTATTATATCAAGAAAATTGCACCCAGGGTCGTAACGAATAAAGACGACCACTGAGAAATTGAATTCTTTAAGAGCGCAGGAGACTATACCAGGACCTGAAATTAGCAAGTTAAAACGAAAACGTTCTAGAGCGAATAGGACTAAGAAATGCTAAACTCTAAAAGGCACTTTTATCAAGTTTTGTAGGTACTTGAAAGCCTTTCAATCGTTTATGCAGTTCATCCCTGTAAATTGAACGGGTAGTAAAAGAAAATAAATAAATAAAGATATCTTTATATGAAATCAAAAGCGATGAGTTCAATTGCCCGGGATCCCTGAAATATTGTAAATTCAAATCAGTTTCTCTTCCTGTTCAGCTTTAATAATAGAGTTTCAAGTATTCATAATTTACTTAAATAACTTTTTCTGCTTGCTAGAGTGGAAAAGATTACAATTTCCCTTTGAAATAAAGTCTAAAGACTACTTTCATTTTACAAGTCTACATTTTTTTTACTATTTAAATAAACTTTTATTAAATTATTTTCTTACCTGCCATGAGCGTAGAGGTACATCACCATACTTGAGCAGAGCACCAGAAGGGACGAGAGTGCAAATAGTCCCAGAGTCACATGAGGATTGAGCAGAAAAAAGGAATGACCAAAAAGCTTCGAGATGGTGGTAGTGGCAGTTGTAATAGTTCGATGTCGTAAAAATGGTAATACCTTAAAAGATCCTACCACCTGAACCTAAAATATAAAATAAAAAGTCATCAGTAAGACAAAAGTTTCAGAAACACAGACATAAAATTGTCATTACTCGCGATATTGAGCTAGTCAGGCCCTTCATTTGTAATTAAGCTTCAAGTGAGATTTACGTTCAATTACAGAAAGTTACAAGCTCATGAAGCGACCATTTAAAATTTACGGTAACGAGTTCACATTTTACACCTTTAGTTGTTCAGTCTTCCCCATTTACTTCCAAGAAAATTAAAGGCTAAATGAGGAAAGTGAATGTAAAGAGAAGATAAAAGATTTTTTAAACTACAATTTATCTTATGATAGCTAAAAGGTTTCTTTATAGAACTAAAGAGTTGTTTTGTTCCGAGAGATTCAATAAGGACCAATAAAGGATAATAAAGGTTGAATTTATTTGTGATGAAGAATAGCCACAGAATTTGAGATAATGGCGGAAATAAGTTGAAGCAATCTAGTTAAACTTTAGTTACCTTGTAAAGGACGGACATTCCAGTATAAGCCAATAAGCTCTGGGCGGAGTTCACAACTAGCTGAAGACTGAAAATGGTGCCAAGCGCTTTGTTGCAGGACCAGAAGACGGCTGGATATCTCACTGAATAAACACCAAGAGCCATGGCGTAATTCAAGTATTCCAGAGTAATTGTAATATTTCCATACCCCTCATCTATGAACAAGAATTCATAAGTTAACTTTTGTATCTGATTTATGCGGAATTAAATGATTACATACTTAAGAATTTAACTTACTAGGATTAAATTCCAGATTCAGGTTCTCCGGATGGTCTAAATCAGCCAAACTGTTCAAGATTAGGGGCAAACTCTGACCAGTCATGTTTCCTCCAGACTGAGTAGGTCTACCTGATCTAGAACCTTGCTTTTTCGTTCTATTTTTAACAGAACTGCTCCTAGTACTAACTCTAGAAGTAGGTTTCCTTGTCGTGGTTGTCATCTTCGAAGAGGATCCAGTACCAAAAGTAGAAGTTGTTGTTTGGCTACCCACGGTCGTTTTTGTTGAACTCGAGGTGGTAGTTGTAGAAGCTGTTGTGCTCTTATCGAAGGTAGACAAGTTTATGATGGTATCATCAGGAACAGTTGATGGCCAATGGGGTAGTAAAATAGTTGATAGCTTCGTCGTAGGCTTCTCATGTTTCTCCTCACTCGTTGTCTCCAAGGAAGTTTCCAGGTTGGAAGTTGATGGACTGTTCTCCAGGTCTTCCTCGATGTTCTGATAGGGCGTCGACGTCACGTAGGGCTGAGAAGTTATGTGGCTCAGGTTGCTGGGAGGATTCATAAAGCTCAGCAACACCAACCGATCGTGGTGAATCACCACCCAGTCCAGGTCCGTCCTCCATATCGCCTCTGTAACGTTAACGTAAAATGTGAAATACGACTTTAATAACTTCCAGACGCCAAACGATCAATCTACCTCTATTGTCCATTATTCCGTTATTCGTGTGCAGCTTAAGATGGAATTTTACAATTTTTCAAAGCGGAAAGGGGTTTACGTAGCTCATTTTTATGAGTCTGGGTCAAATTGTCAATTCTCTTCATAAATGTTATGAATTCGAGAATGCTATGAGAAAACAGCTCTTAAAAAAGAAACAGTTCAAAGTGACAAAAAAAAGAATTCAGTTCTCGGTCCAACAACTAGAGAAACAATAAGAATAAAGTCTAGGGTCAAGAGTAGTCTCTAAAAACAAGAAGATAAAGCGATTGTGGTCGAGAGAGATATCGACTGTGTGTTGAACAAATACCTTTGGTCTACACCAAAGTCCTCTGAGAATTTCAGAAGAGGACATGAAAAGAGACGTGGAACATCTGCTGTTTATGCAACCATCCATCTAACTTCAGCCTTTTTTCTCCTTTTCACAATCTTTCTTATTCCCCTATTCTCTCATCTTTGTCTCCAATTTTTTCGTACAAAACACTTTCAATTTTCACAATAGTTTATTCATCAGGATTGGTTTACTACCATTACATTTTAAATTGAAGCGAAAGTGCTTGAGGGATCGAAAAAAGTCTATTCCCCCAGAAGGTGAAACAAGTCTACCTTAATATATTTTCTCTGACTGACATTAAATGTTTATTTATCAGTTCCCTTTAGCTCGATCCTTTAAGGAAAGCGTCGTCCACTTGGATCCCTTGGGATTCTGGAATGAAAGCGAGCGAAGAAAGTCACCACGATCAGAATTTCTGATCTACCTTCCTCGACTTACTTCCCTTCCGATTTTACTTGCTCATCATTTGTCCTTAATGGGAAAATCTCTTTAAAGGTTGTTACTTGGATTCAGGAAATTACTAAGAATAATTTAGTTAAATAATTAAAAGTTTGATTTGATTGACACCAATTAAAATAAGCAATACTACATCTCGTAAAATAAATGCCAGGTAAGAACGTTATACGTTATCGACCATCTATTCAGCAGAGATGATATATTGCCACCATTAAACTTAAGCCACGATTGTACATACATCCATATATATGAATCATAAAATGCTATTGTAAATTCGTATACGTGTATTTTCCAAAGGATCAGCATGTAGTAAGACTTTATTAACGACTCTAGCCTATAATACCCTTAATGTTCAATGCTCATGCTTTCAAGCTAAGTACAACTGCCATAACGAGATAATGGTCTCAGGTAATGTCTTTTCACAGTGCATTTGTCCAGCACATTCGAATTATAACTAATTAAATAGCTAAAGCTAATAAAGATTTTAATAAGATATTTATTTACTGATTTAAACATTACTAACAAGAATTTATTATTTAGTAACTGGAAATTACTGAAGTCTAATTTTGTAAAAGGAAAATGTTTTATCCAAGTTTTAGACTTGGGATTCGTTTCACGTTTTTGTGAAAGATCAGGTATGAAGATTTTAATGCAGCTGCACATTTCCAAGAAACTATCTGAGTTTCCTTTTCCCAAGAGGATAAAAAATTCGCATTTTTCTTTGAGACTTATAAGAATCTTCATGCGAGCTGCAAAACGTATAAACGTCAAAGAAATATCTTCCAATTTTCTTCTGTGTGTAATACCAAAAGAAATACTATTCGAAAGAAAGAAAACCTCTGTAACAGTTCTTTGTAGTATTTAAACGATTTAATATTTATGTTGCAATTAATAATTAACAGAACAGATGACTCAAATATAAGGAAGGCTGAATATAGAAGACAATATATTGCAACTTTATAATTTTAGAATAATTGTCAGCTTTAAAATAATTAGTCTTGCAATCCAGTATTTTATAATTCAATAATAAACATATTGTCCGTCAGATATTCTCGTACTACTTGTGTCTGACTATAATAACTCTTACTACTGGGAACGCCTGTCATGGCTCTATTTCTCTTAGGGGCTATGCATATATCTGCCACATAGTTTTAGGGGGAAAGTCTACACTAAAAAGATAAAAAAAATAACAAATATTATTAAAATGCTAAACAATTATAATAAAAATGTAAAAAAAATTCTATAAATATATAAATTGGGTATATAAAAGTAAAAAATTAGATTATGTAAAAAGTTCTGAGTAAAAGTCGATATGCCTGGCAGTTAATAGTAAATATAGATATATTCCAGTACACGACAGCTTCTGCATAATTATTCCAACACCTGTCCTTCATTCGAGGCTAGAAGGTGGCTTCGACTAACCTATTAATTATTAACCGGATCTCCCTTCGACACGCCTACTTCGTAAACTCTGATCTTCCTTAGATATTTTACAACAGTCACTATTTAAAATCACCATGCAAGTGCTTTATCTTCCAAAAACCTACTGAGGGGTTTAATTTATGCAAAGAGATTAATTTTCAGCTGTTTCAGGTGCGTTTTTGAATTTCTAAATTCTGATAGGTGTTTCCGATAGGTCAATATTCTGTGCATACATATCTAATACAGAAAAATAATTTAGTTACTACATTTGAAGGAATAGTAATTCAAAATCTTGTTTGAACACATGCTGGTGATTGCTATAGATATTCGATCTTGGTTTAAATCAAAGTTTCTCCGAGATCTGAAATGTGCTTTGATTTACATGTCAAACTTGTCAGAATCGAGCAGAGTTGGCACAACAGAGGTACAGAAATACGATGAAATCTTGAATAAGTCTCGCCCTATAGGCTGGATGTAAAGGGAGATTACTGAAGGTGCAAGGACCTCGACCTCGTGTTCGGCGGTTCCCACAATGATCTTTTGTGCTGCATTATCTATACAAGCTTCCAATTCTGGCAAGATTCAAGTTTTGAAAAGTAAATGAAAAATTATAATAAAATTTCCTCTAGAAATGTATTAATTTAAAAAATATGGAAGCAAGCAAGTGTGAATTGAATCGATATAATTTCTCTAGTTAAATCACTTAAATTGCCATTATCTCAAATCCTATGGACTTGGACTTTATTCCTGAAGGTCTTGAAATTGAATTTTCGTCAAATTTTCCTAGAAGATAGAAGCGATTCTGCTCTGAGTAAACGACTGAAAATGGCATTTGCAGAATCTCGCTCTCGCTGAGTGTAATATCATTACCGGCGAGAGAATGGCCTAAATTGCGACGTCACGATTGCGACCAGTTTAGTGAATTAAATTTGCGTTTTTCACAGCGTACCCATTTTACCTGGCTGAGTAAATCATCGATAACGAGATTACGAGCGAGATGAGCTGCTTTCATCGTTCCCAGCCAACATGTTGACCATACTCACATCAACCCTTCGTTATTGGACACGGTAGGCTTATGCATGTCATTTTATGTAAAACTAGTTATGAAATAATTCGATAAAGGGGCTCGTGCCCAGAATAGGGCGGATCTGCAGGTTGCAATCAACCCTGAAAGGGGACCAAGTGCAAACAAAATTAGCGACAGATTTTCTCCCAAAGAAAACAAAATTAGAAACCAAGTCTCAAGTTTTATTGTTCTATTCACTGTGAAGAAAAATTTATTAGAAAGATTTTATTGAATAATTCTAATTGTATGAATCACTCTTGTGCAGATGGAAATCTATCAGAGGAAGAAGAATCAACAGGAGAGGCGAAAATTCTCTGAGCCTCACTTTTGTTTACTTCTTCCATGGGTTCTCTTTCCAAGATGGGATTACGATCCACGAGTAAATCTCTGAACTTCTTAAAGCAATCTGCTAATTGAATCGAAAACATATTCAGAAATGTAAAAAATTCTCTGTTATCTTTGCAGTTGTTTTATAATCAATATAAAAATTTCCTGCTATGGATTTTAGCGTGAAGACCTTGACCCTGATGCGCAGTTTTCCCGGATAAAGGGGGTGGCAGGAGGTTTTGAAGGTAGAAGGATTCCACCAACGCGAAATGCTATAGCAAACTGTATGCATACACCTGGTCGATCAATACGAGAGCCAGGATGAAGCCAGGACGAAGTTACCCAGCTCTATCCCACCCGTCGCTTTATCTCCTCCTGCGCAAGGATATCGAACAATCAGGTAAATCGTACGAACGGTGCCTCAGATACGACGAACGCATTATTCGCAACCATCAATCGAGTCACATTACATTACATTTACAGTTTATTTATTTTTTTTATCGAAATCCTGAGACCCAAGTTTCATTTACATTGTCACCTATTTAAAAATGATTGCTTCATCAATTTATTCTTGCCTCAGTTCCTGTCATTTAACTCTTTGCCCAAGTTTGAAATTTCTTAAAGGAAGTAACTTTTGCTTCAAACCAGCGAGGAATGAAAACAAAACGAAAACTTGACCAGAGGAAAATTAAGTTTCTGAGAGATTTCCCCTTGGCCAACATATAAAACAGAAGACTCAAGAAAGCGCTCACGTACTCCCTTGACACTTTTTATAAAAACCAAGTTGCCAAGTTAGCGTTGCCATGGTAATTTAAAAACTTCCAACGGCACGCGATGTTTCATCTATATTTACGAGAATGCTATCTGGAATCTCTAGATGCTTAAATATTTATGAGTCGCGAGAAAAAATCTCCATGCCACTAGAAGTGTTATCTCATTCTTGAATTGCAAACAGTTTACGAGAGTAATTCGGGAGGATTGCTAGGATTTCAATCTCTCGAGTATTAAATTCGACCGAATAAAATGCAAACTTACCAAAAACTTTATGAGACTCTGGTTTTTCTTATATAAAAATGTAATGTAACAGTTTTAGGAGTTCTTTTACTACTTCCATTACAACGTAAAAGGGCAATATTAGTTTTTTAATTCATTGAATTTTTTCCCTGCAGTTTTAAAATATGATGTAAATTACATTCAGAGAAAATAAGAAACTAAGTTAAAATAAAAGCAGACGGAACATTACGAAGAGAACATTTTTTTAATGAAACATCAAAGACGAATCCTCATCGAAATAAATTCCTTTTTATGGAAACAACTCTTGAAGTTCGAGAACCTTAAATTCAATTTCAGATGAACGGCATCAATACTTCCCTTTTCCTGATCTTGCCCTAGGGATGAAGGAATGTACGATTGGGGTTTCGTCTCATTAAGTGCTACTTCCTCGCTTCGTTAAAGATTTTCAAGCCAACAAAGGAGAATTAAATATTTAATAAGAGCCAAGAGTGCACCCTATCGAAACAAAGGCTTCGATCTCAAAGAGATTTCTCATTCTTTTATTCGCTCAAAGTTGAAGGATTTTTGCCCGAATCTTCAGGTATTTTTATTTCACGAGACTATTAAATTCGTCTCAAGCAGGGAATTTAATTTATCTATTTTTTTTAACTTGCTGTCTTTGCATAGTCATTAATTCATCATCATTCATTAATTTAAGTGAGTACTTCCGGTATAACGTCAAAATAGATTCTATATATATTGCGTGTGAGGGTTTTACAAGTAATCCTCATCCCTAACAATTACGATAATAACGATAATTATACTGTCGCGCTATTATATTTCTCTGTTCATTTGCTTAGAAATTATAGTTATTTATTATAAGCTTCTCTCTGTTTTAAGTGTGAGATAATAAATTCAATGATGAATAAATTATCACGAAGTAAAATATCTATTTTAATTTATAATATCTTGCCCACAAAAAAAATTACAGTTCAAATTTGGGGATAAAATCATCGTTAGATGAAGAACAGTACAATTAAATCTACCAAGAAAGGAATTGCAGCAATAATTGAGTTTATCCACAATTCTAATTAAAATGTCGATTTCCACTAGTTTTATGAACTTCGTCCAACCCAATCGAAGGTGAAGCACAGGCCAGAAAATTGAATTGTATCCGGCAAGAGAAGCACGATTTCGTAGAATCGAGTCCTCAGAAACTTTCATTTCGCAATGATAACTATACGAGTTTCTCCCTTAATGCTGCAAGAGGGTAGAGAAAAAAATGAAACAAAAATTCATTTTAGTGACCAACCATCTGGAGGTTCATTATTTCTGCAGTGAAAAGTAACTTCGTAAACGAAACGGTTTTACGTGGACAGAATTGCAAATATAGTTTGAATCAACCCTCGTTTAGAAAAAATAATAAATAATAAAAGAAAAAAATTACTATTGTACCAAAAGGTATTGTACAATTTCCGGGATTGCCATGTTAATCTAATTTACCATGAATTTAGTAATTCACAATGTCGGGCAGGAGGGAGAATTTTCGGTGTAGGATTGTGTAATTAAATTGACGCAAATTGTGCGCATTTTGAGCTAACGCGTTTTGTTGCGGTGGGAGTTTTCTTGCCGTCGTATTAATGTGCGTATCACGAGAGAGACCGTGGTCATGTTTCTTCACAAGAATACACTGTCTGGTTTCTGCGTATGCCGTAATTATGGGTGGTGTTAATGCTACCCTTTTGGTAGACCTTATACAAGAGAATTGAAATTAAAGAGGGTTATAATGAAGATGAGCCCTCTAATTACTAAACGCTAATAATAAATACTAATTTATAGAAAACATGCCTGGTTTTAAGGCAATACAATTTGGCCAAATTCGAATTTTATTGGGATACTTAACTGAGGTGTAGTAAAATAATGAATAATTACGAGAAATGGATAGGATTGGAAATGTTCATTATATGCAGACAATTTAATTATGTGGCTAAAGGTATGTGTAAATATAGTTTGGATTATCGTATATAAAGCGAGGAATTCATTTATGTTTCGATTATTGCAATAATTGCATTATATTGCAATTGCTTTTACAAATTACGGAATGATCGTCTTTTAATTATTATCTGTTTTAAATTAAAAATGATTTCGAGTAGAATATTGTGAATATAGAAACTTCCTTTTCCTAGACTAATGCGTGGTTTAATCTAGGAATCATCTATCGGCCAATTTTGGAAACGTAATTAAGTTATGAAATACTCGCGACTAGCGAAATATGACAGACCACATTGGACTGAAATTTCCGCTTGGGAATAGTGATATGTGGCGACAAATGCAAAATAGATTAAATTGACCCGAGTGAAATTCGCATCAAAATAGCAAATATCCTTAATGAAGTGACACTCGCAAAGGCGAGATTATATGATGAAAAGCTGAGGGTTGTTATTTAATCTTGAATGGCATGAGAAAGATGAATTTCAAATTCAAAAAAATGTGTTGGAGAATGAAGAATATTTTTTCGAAAGAACCCTTTCGAAAAACGAAGCTACTCAGCGAAGCGAGATTGTGGCGCGACAATCCGCGAATTCCGGTTGGCATTTAACAGTTTCTACGTGGCTTATTGCGAAACAATGGTGTAGTATTTCCCCTTCTGACGCCCCGCATATCCATTTTCCTCGCTTTAGCGACTCGGTGTGAAAGGGAATGCACCCCTTGTATCATTGAGTTGCATGAAACGATACACACCTATATAGCAAAGCTGGAAAATAGCCATAGACAATACACAGAACAGGACAGTGTTCTGTTATTTCTTGCTATTCTCTGTTATTCCGCGTTCGCCACTCTACCGGGTTAGAGAGGAAAAGTGAAGATCCACAATGTCCACTCTGATAATGGTTACTACCACTGGTAAAATTACGATGATCCCCCTAGTAGAGACGTTTCGATGTGCTTGGAAAGCTCACTCTTTGGCATTTCTCTGGTGTATCCTGAAAATGTCGTTACTCTAACAACTCTAGTGGAAAAGCCACTTTATTGATACTCACTCTTTTGATATCAGTAGTATGAAAAAAACAGAAAACAGTGCCACCAATTTTTAAAGAATCGAGGGAATTTTCAAATCTTCTTCTTGAGTTCCATAATCCTACTTCATTCAGACGTAAATAATAAGACAAAAGAAGTGACTTTCTTAAAAGCTTTTCAACTTGACAATATGATTTAAAGTGTCGTTACAACTCAGTGGAGATACTCTTTTTATTTATGGGTGCAGCAAGATGCTCTCCTTCTCAGGAAGATTCAGAAGTTGTAAATTACCTTTCATGCTCGCAACTCTGGCAGCTAGAAAATTACTATCGAAATTATTCTCCCCTTTCGGTCCTCACGCACCTTATCGTGTAATACACTCTCGGGGGTACTTTAAGAGGTATACAGTATACTATATATGTTTCAAAGGCTTTGAGAGAGATTACTTTAATGACGGTCCTCGCCATCCAGGGAAAAATCACTTCTTCCCTTGGGTTCTGAGGAAAAAAAGAGTTGAAGACACTTCCGTCCTTCTAGATCACGAGGGTGTGGATTGAGTGGATGCTTGTTGACTTTTTATTGCTGATCTTGAGGATCCCTCAACTACCCAGTTTTCCTGAACCTTCCGAAAGTACCTCAAATGACAATGAATAAGCTGCTACCAAAATAGTTTTGTGGCAGCAGAATTTTGCTGGTAGAATGTTTGAATTAAATAATTAAATAATAAATGAGTAAATAAGATAAATATTGACATGACATCAGTAAGAAAAATTGATGAAGAGAAAAGCTTCGTTAGGTGAAAATGATGTGCAAACAAGTAGATCTCACGCTTATTTAAGCGAATGAACACAAAGTTTGCAAATTTTAAGCCTGGCTATATAAAACGGCTAACAAAGTTTGAAGAATATCCTGAGTCATGAAGATTACGTTCACGCTTGATGCACAAAGCTGTGCCAATCGGGTTCCAGCTAGGGAGGCTGATATGCGGTTTGCCAACTTTAGATGGTATTTCTACCGATTTAATATCAATCGCGACATGGTGGAATCTCAAGGAAATATCTTTACCGTCCTAAATCCGATTCGACGTCCGGCAATAAAGTTGACTTGGTTCCATTAGAGTTATTGGCGGTCTTACCCATTCCAATCGAGAACAACCTAACAAATTAGCTTCCGTCCCTTAGCTTCGATCGATTCGACAAAAGAACCGGGAGAAAGATTTACCTGATTAGGTCTCTTGAAAAAAAGAAAAAAAAAGCTTGATGTAAAATACGAAATAGCGAAAGGAAAACTTTTTCGATTAGTTTACCATTTGGAAAGTTGATGAATAAATTAAAGGGATGAGATAATCATGAGATTATACTTTGTGGGACATAATTGTTGATTCATAAAAAAAAACTTTAGGGTGGCTGAAGCTTTAATATAAAGAGGCAATAAATTTAACAAATGATTGCATAAAACGTGCTCTACTGGAACACGTAGAGACCCTGAATGGGTTGTTCGAACATCCCAAAGTTAACTACTGTAATATGAAGTTGGTGTGAGATAATGTGACCATTGCAAGCCTTCGTGTTTACGTTGGTACTTATACGAGTTTACACTGTGTATGTAAATTTTATGCTAGACGCGTAACCGGAAATTCAGATCGATTTAAAATCTTTTCACTTATTTATGAACTGTTTAGTTGAATGGCTCAGTAAACTGCGTAATACTGAAACTCTCTAACAACTGTAAATTTATTTTAATGAGGATGAAAAGTGAGAAATAAACGCAGAAAAGAATTTAAAAACTCCTTTTTCTGAAAGGCATACTCGTTTAAAGAGGTTTTCCAATTCAACCAACAAGTTTCGCACGATCGGATTCATCAGGATTCCCTCGTTCAATGTGATTCGCTTTTTCAATTGACACAGCATCATCAAAGAATCAATTTCGATGGAAAGATAACAACAGTTGTTAACATGAATTCTGATTTGTTTCGATTTTCGTCTGCGGGACAATCAGTGGACCGACTGATATCGCAAAAATATATGTTGAAAATCTCTCGTTCTGCAAGTCGCATGGAAAATGGAAACCGAATGCCGATTGAAGGCAGAATCGATAGCATGGTTTATGCGCTGACAATGCAATGGACGTCGGAGAGGCATCGTTGCATAAAATAACGGCTACCATCGGGGTGAATTTACTAGCTGGGACCCCTTCCGAAATATACGTGACACCCTACGTCTCATTAATTGCAGCTATTAAACCTGCAACGAGCATTGAACTTTGAATCTCAAACGATGAGTGACAATTGGAAGGAGAGAACAAGAACCCAGTCATGTAATGATCCAACAATTTTTAGAACGTCTTTGAAATATTAGAAAGTCATTTTAATAAAATTGTAAAACTTTAACTAGCACGTTATGCAGACATATTCAAGTGGAATAATAAAGCAGCTTTTCATAAGAGCAGAATGTATTATTAAAGCGAATAAATTGAATCGAAAAATCTACTATTTGAGCTGCGTTGAGAACTTCCCCCCAGAGATTTAATTCCTAATCTATTTTTGTATGGATTCTTTTATGAATTCAGCTCCAGATTCTGATATTAGTTCCTACATTAATCTTCTGAGTATGAAGAGAATCCCCAGATTACGAGAGGCAAGTGTACTTCAATATTCACAGTGGCTATCATAGTTCCAGCTTTAGAATGTTTAATATTTTAAGTGATATGTATTAAATTTTTCGAAAGGGTATTTTAAACATTTTTTCCGTTACTAAATTTCATTAATATTGCACTGTTTTTTTACTTATATACAATATAAGATGTAAGAAATTAGGTCAGGTCTCGTTTGGGAAGTACTTTAAGTATTTTTTTTTTTAGATAGAGGGGTGTGAAGTAATAACACTTAAATTTTTGTAAACCGTGAACGGAATGAAGGACTTGTGAAATACATTTTAACAAATTGGAGAACCTCTGTATGAGTCAGAATGTTGAAGTGCCTGAAGCGCGACACGAAATTGCTCTCACCTCCACGCGAATACTTCAAAAATAGGGCAAGTACCATTTCAAGCAACCATGCATACAAGTACGAGCAAATCACAGTTGCCTTTTTCAAGTTTTTAATATTTATCCAAAACAATAAGTGATCGAGTACTAGCCAGCATTTTGACGATAATTAAACTGGAAGAGTTTTTTCTCTTTCGACCTCTCGTTTTCTCATTTCGTACATTTTCTGTTCTCCGAGATTATTTTTGCCCAGTGATTTTTTCTGTTTGTGACATTTTATTATTGATAACTATATCAATATGAACAATAAAGAATTTTCGGGATTATAAGAGATTTCCACGGATTGTAAGAGACGTTAAATCAATTTTATGGTTGAATTGAATCATGGAATCATAGAACTAGAAAGGTAGAAATTTTCGAACCAAACTTTCAAGCTTCCATCCAATTCCTGGAAACTCAGGGTAAGGATACGTAATTATTTTAAGGGCATCATAATACATAGAGGGCTGGGCGAGAGCGAGTGTTTCGTGAAGTTCAAGCTTGTTTTAAGGTAAGAGTATGGAAATTACCTTTTGGCAAAAATCCAGCGTGGATTAGTCTCGCTTCCATGACCAACGAGGGTAGAAGAAAACACATGGCTGTGCATAGATGAACAAATGCCGCAGTGGGACCACCATGTCTCCATAAATTATTCACCAGTCCTGAAAAACAGAGTAATCTTTGAAAATTATTTACTCATATTTCTCCGAGTAGAATTTCACTTTAAGGTTCATTTAGTTTTACCCTATTGAAAAATAGATGCAAATATATAGTTTCAAGTCTTTGCTTTATTTGAAAGTTGATTCTTGAAATATTTTGTCTACAGAAAAAGTTTTTAAGTTTTTGAAACTGCTGGTGCCTACCTGAATCAGGATTGTTGTTTAGCACAGATGAGGGTGGATCACGTGTGCAGGCGCTCAAATGTCGACCGAGCTTTATGCCGTCGTTGGCTAGATTGCCCACTTTGAAGACTGCTGCTGCCAGCAGTACAAGAAGTAAAAACACTCCCGTTCCCACTAGAACGAGACAGGCATGAATCTCCATTTTTGGTGGAGATGCTTCCGCAGGCCATGGCAAGGAAAGATAAGCTGTAAAAAAATGATTATTTACATAAAAAATAAGAATTCAAATTAAAGTGGTTGGCTGACAATGAGTATAAATTCACTTAAAGAAATAATTTCAGTGCTTCAATTAAGGCGTCAATTAGTTTGAAATTCACAAAATAAGCTATTTCATTAATAATTCTCCAACTATACAACTAAATTCGACTTGGGAAGTTTGCTCATAAGAGAAATACGAACTCCAACTAAGTTTTTGTTCGGCATTAAATATTTTTGGAAGACTGATGAAAGTTTCGTAAGTCTTTCTTATTGTAATCCGAGAAGCATTCAGAGGGTGAGATTTGGCTTAATTCTGGCAAAATTAGGGATTTAAGGGGCTGGCAAGGGTCGTGTTCAACCTAGCACACATACCCTCGATAATAGGGTCCAGTAACGATGGACTTATATTAACTTCCAAGTGACGAAAGTCCCGTTGTTAACAGCTGCGGAGTGCGAAGGGTAAGAGGATGCTAAAGAACCAAAACCCCCAGGCTAAGACTAACGGCTCCTTAATTGAGTACCCCTTAATTAAGTCTACGTGCTCGCCACATTTTTGAGTCTACTTTGAATTCGCTTTGCGTTTTTATTTTCTCTTTTTTCCTTTTCTCCCTTTTCAACACTACTTCCTTTAATTCCTCGAATTCAAACTTGCCCGCAAATATTTAAGGGCAGACGTGAAAGCAGTTGAAGTGAAGCGTAAGTTTGTAAAGTGAGGACTTTGATAGAAAATGTTGTTTCAAAAGAAGACGGGCGAAAGATATTTGAATAAGGAAAAGTAAGCGTGAAGGATATTTGAACAACAACTTGAGCTAACAAAAGAGAATGATTATTACTGAGACTAGTCTTTTTTTTTAACTTTATTTACCTGTAAATCGCTTCACACATCTCCTAGCAATGTATGCTTGGAGACTCACAGCTATAATTCCATACCAAACCGACCAAAGACTGTTTACGTGAAACTTTGTGCAAGATTCTGTTTTTTGAGAGTGTCTGGATTTCCTGGTTTTGTTTGCAGTAGTGACCCCACTGGCATTGACACTGGTCACTACAGGAAGAGGTTTCAGTGGCTTCTTACACTTGGCCTGGTTCACCTCATTATTATTCTCGTAACCCATCAAGCTTCCAGTCATCGACATCTTGCCCTGAAAGGAAAATTATAATCATTAAAATAGTTGTAGTGGTAAATCTATTTAAGCATATTCTATTGCTGTCACCAATAAGGTCTATACTTTATACTCTCGCGAAATTTGATAAAATCAGCAAAATTTCTGGCACCAAGTTTAAATGATGAAGTTCCATACTGTTTGCCAGTTTATCTCTCACACTCTATTAAATTTGATGTTTTATTCTCCCTATTTTTTTCCACTACATTCTACTCAAACATTTTGAAACTACGTTATTTGATATTATCGATTTTCATGCCCATCGTTCTTGCAATCCTGCAGTTTGCAAAATTATTCCTCACATGACAAGAATTCTAAAGTATCAACCCCATTCTATTTTCTTATCCTTTTCTCTGCTTCCCTCCAAAAAATTTCGTGACCTACGAACTTATACCATGAAATGTGCCAAATTTACGATTACACGAACCTCCTTTAGTTCCTCGAGCTAGGGATAAAGAATAGATTATCTTTTTCCTCAAGTCCCTCTCACTCTACTCTATCTCTCGTTATTTCCCTCGCTTCTTTCTTTCGTCCTTCCTTCCACGCACTTTTGAAACTTCCTGGTTCGCAGATGCTTATCTCACGAAGAAAACCAAGTTGAGGGTTTCTATGGTTTCTTCGAGTAGAAAACAGGATGTAGTGATCAATTTAATATAAAAAGTTGGTGTGAATCTCCCCTCTCGCCGAATAATGTATTTTCCGGGAAAGTTTATTTTCAATTTACTTTTATTTATTTTTCTAACTCGATTAGATTTTATTAGTAGTGCAAAAAAATAGTTCAAAGTTATTAACGTCTAAGCTATAAACGAAAGATTAAAAGTAATACTCGGAGGATTTGCCAGAAATTTAGCTAATAGTGTAAAATCATCACACACTTCTCATAATAAAGTCCCAGGGTGGAACTCCATTTATAATTCTATTAATTGTGAAAAGCAGGTAATTCGCTCTCGTCAAGTGGTATTAACCAGTTACGTAACTGTTAACTCACCCGAATAGAACCAACGTGGGGTGTCTAAAGTTTCGAGTAGGCCTTTTCCAGGTAATTAGCTTGCAGCTCTTGCATCTTTGAGGATGAGTGCACCTGAAACAAGACACCAGAAATACGCTTTAGATCAAATTGTAATTTTTCTCGAAACACTGAAGCCTTACGATAAAGATTGTAACTCGAAACATTTTGTATTATACATTTTTCAGTGATTTTAAATTCTCTAAAATTCAGTGTAAGATAGTTTGAGTCAAATAAATCTTGCAAGAAAGCATCACTAGCACTTCCTATTTCTCTCACAAACGAACTAAACACCAGTAAAGGGACCTATTCTTAAATCAGTTCACGCTCGGCAAAGCTAGAGGCACGACCGGCATAAAAAGACAAAAATAGGAGAAAAAGTTGAATTTCGCAAGCCCAGCAAATTTTACGAGATGCACCAGGATTCGCCTCGATTTCCCGGGAGCTTTCGTTTTTAAACTTACTCTCATTCCCACGCAGACGGAAATTCGTTATGACTACGAATGATGAACGAAAGCACGTTTTTAACGTTGGTTGAAAATTATTTTTGTCCGTCTATTCTGCAATAATGCAGTTTAAATCCTTTGTAAACGATTCTCTACATTAGCTTCAACGTAATTAACGTAAGCTTTAGCGCAAGTAAACGGAAAAAAGTTAATTTTGTGGTTTTTCATTTCACGTTTTCAGTGCGATAAATACTTCATAACAATCATTCCACAAATAATTTTCAAATAATGCAAGTATTCTGTTGACAGACAGAAATTTTCAAACATAAAATCTGTTTTAAATATATGAGAATGAAAATTAAAGGTGTGAATTGTAAGTATGTGAACAATTATATCCTTTCAAGTGGAAAATCTGTCCTTTTTAAGCTTGGTGGTAGCGTCCTGATCATTTTCCCGCGGGCGTTAGCAGAGGTAACAGATTTATTCGGCAAAGCGCGACTTTCACGCGTGCTTGCACAGTCTGCTTGGAAGCTTAAGGTTACCCGTGGAAAAGCTCAGGTGGTGCCGCAAAAGCCGCATGTAACGCGAAACGTTAATCAGGCTAATGGCTTAGCGTTATCTTTCCCTCTGTGAGGGCCAATGTTCGCGGATAGAGGGTCAAAGAACAGTCTGGAAACTACACTTTCACGTACCAGAACAAGGTGAATGAGCAATGTGGTTTTAGTTAATTATCTCCTTGAAAATAAGCTCTCATTCTTTAGTAATAGTGTTTAACATGAATTATAAAAAATACCCCCAATCCATGAGTTATGAATGCGGAAACATGATTACATGAAATGGAAAAAGAAAATAATAATCTTCCAGAAATAATTGAGCTATTCTATTTATTCTCTGGCAACATTACGTATTTAAAATTACGAATTTTGTAGAACACAATCATTTTCAAATTGAAGCATGGCACATTTCAAGATGAAAGAGTGTGCTGAACAAGCCAAATTTAACTCACAAATCGCTGTACTTTGCAAGTATAATGATTCGTATCCTGTATCTATTTTCCAAGAGGATAAAATAATGACTTGCGTCCTAAATACGTTTTAAGCGAGGAATTACATTTAGGCTTAAGAGAATCTGCATTGCGATTGAACCTAAACCTATAAAAATGGGTGAAGACTTTTTTAAATTCAAGTAGTTTCGAGGTCTAGAAATAATAATTACGATTACTGCTGAAAGTTCACAGGTCTTTCCTCTTAACAAACGAGATGAATGAGCGTAATCTCGAGCATTTATTTGTACACCACTTCCACATCACCTTCATCTTTACTTGTCGAATTCTCTGCGAGACAAAGCTCCATTATCCAGGATATAATGGTGGAAACCTTTCATGCTACTCAGAGTATGAGTATTTAGACCCCTCTCGGTTGAGAAGCAAAGAAAAAAAAAGAAAGAAAGAAAACGAAATAGGAAACGATCGAGAGGAAGGAAGTTCGCAGAAAAAGACTCACGTGTATTGTTCACAATCGACTTCACCGAGTGACAGAAATATTCTACGTATTGTATACATTTACACATATGTGTAGATATACATGGTGTGTGCCTATATGTGAATAATATCTGCACACAAATACGTTCTATAGTTACATATAAGGGTGCCACACAGTAGGGCGCTGTTCTGTGATAATTCTAGTACCCTTGTAGTCCTCATCGGACCCTCTGCTCAACATTGCGAAGTTAACTGTCGCCCTTTTTTGAATGACAAAACGCGAATCACTTGACACGTGACAGACTCTCGTTAATTAGAGCAATATATGTTCCTCTGAAGATAGACTACACAATGAAATCGATAAGCAAAAAATTCGACTGATTAGGGCTGCAAATTGGTTAATATAAAAAAATGGATATTTTTGAATAACGTGCAATTTTAATTACTTTTGCACAGACGAAAATTGAATTAAACCGTAGCTGTTCTGATCAATATTGAGGACAAAGATACAAATAAAGCAATCTGAACATATTGACACTTTGTAAAATCACAATAATGCAATATCCACAACGTCAAATCAATTGATTTTCTTGGTATATAGCTGATCGTGACAACCAGGTTAAATTGAGGATTTACGTTCGTGTCATCCTGTCGTTCTGAAAATAATAATCAATACTGAAAATAATCTATCCGCCTAAAGTAAAAGCCTCGTGATTCTATAATAGAATAAACCTATAAGTTGTTTTTTACTCTATATTTCTTTTGCTTTAAGCATAGTATTTCTTCATTTTTTTGTAATTTCTCCCTTTAAACAGAACGATTCGGATATTTTTCCATCATTAATTCCTTGTCACGTTCGAAAGACTTTTTATTTCCTCTAAGCTTGGGGAAAGACGAATGATATCGTTCGTCATGAAGAAAAAGTTTTGGAAACTTGGAAAGAAAAAATCCCGAGTTTCCAACGATAAGAGAGCTCCAGTGTGAATTATGAATATGCAATTCAATAATATAGAAGGGCACATATAGAAGGGGATAAAAATCGTACGCGTTGCGTATGATTATTCAAGAAGCCTTCTTATAAGTTAACACAGTACTTTATCTTAAAAAAGAAGCACATGTAAAGATAAACCGAGATAATTTCCAGAATAAAAAATTAATTTAAAAATTTAAAAATTTAAAAATTCTTAATACAGAAAAGGTTCATTAAAAATCAAATGAGACAATCTTACTTCAAGCAGTTGAACTTCCGCTGTGTACATAAGATTTTAGGGCACCATACAAAATCCTTCCCACGATTTTACTCAGAAAGCCTTCTCCGTCTGTTAATTAAAAATTCAGGAGTTCTTTACGAGGCTCTAAAGATAACGACGAGCAACCAAGCTTTAAGGAACGAGGATCCGACATTAATTATTCCGAATTATTCGCGAGGGTTACGTAAATATCATTAGCAGAAGAGATTCATCAGTTCCTCCTGGAATGACGTTTATGTTCGACAATTTGCCCGTGGTAGTTTCTCGAAGAAAGAGATAATAGATAAAAAAACGAAATAGAGATTAAAACAAAAATTAGAGAGTTTTAATTAATAAAGTGAGCGATCATATAATTCACATTATCATATAATTAAAATTACCGATTGTAAAACTTTGAATAGTAGAATTCTCGACGAGGAAGGTTGGGTGAATGCTAAATCGGAAATGAAATATCTCTTTAAAACTCATAAGGTAAAAGCTGGGGCCATTCTTCGCAGACGTTGACTTGGTGAAATTGTATTAAACGCAGAGTCCTAAATGAAATAATCCATGGTTTGGGGTAAATGAGACTTTGTAGTAGAAGGCCGGCAAAAAGTGAAAAAGAAAATGAGAAGAAGAAGAATGAGAAGTAGAAGAAAAAGAGAAAATATGCAAGGGAAAGAGAAATTCTACTTGAAAAGACTTAAAGCGACCACAAAGTTAAATGAAGATGATGCCGAATTTGGCCTTCTATCATACTTTTTTTAGAATTAACTATATTTCATTCTGTTAAAGAGAAAGAATTTTATATGATCCACATTTGTTACATAGAAAAAGTTCTTAGCGAGCAAACTTCATGTAGAAGTAAAATGAAAGTTACAAGTTCAAATAGGAGAAACTTGACTAGTTCTGATTCTGAGAAGCTTCGGTCTTACTTTGGCTTCAAGCCTTGAACTTTCCCGACGGTCTCCGAATCTTGAAAACTCTTTTTTGATCCTTCATTAAACTTCACAGTCGTATAGATTCGACTATTTTTTTCTTAACAAGGGCACTTATCCCCTAATATAAACCCAACTTCTTAATCGAAGAAAGAACACTTTATTCAATACTTATGTTCTACAAAATGCAAGATGTGGATTTGCTGAGTTTATTTCAATTTTATTTCAATTTTGCAAAATATAAAAAGATAGCATCCAGATTCAAAAATGAAGAGAGTTGATAAAAATTTAATTCCGTCGGTTCGGCGCCTCGAGTTCGTGAAACTAGATTCAGTTAGTGGGAGAGAATATTAATGTGACATTTGACATGTGAAAGATCAAAGATTAAGGCTGCTTCAACCCATATCACAGGGCTTTCAGTTCCCTGCAATTATCAATAATTCCCAGCCACCTTATCAAATTCCAATATCCAATTTCCCTCTTCATAAAAAAATTATCCATTGATATTTAAATCTGCCTGAAAAAAAGTCTACGACGTTTTCTATTGTAATACATCAATTTTTATTACAATAAATCCTGAAGATTGAGAGCAGACTATGAATGGCAATAACAATAAAAATAATGAATTACAATAACAATTGAATGACTCGTTAGAACTGTATTCCTCATTGATAGGTTCGATACTGTAATTATAGGCGATAACCCTCACACGTAGTTAAAGGGATAATTTCACCCTCATGTTTTGATCACATCCTTAATCAAAGACCTGCTTCAAGGTCTCAAATCCTAATTCTCTGTAATCATTGATATCATCAAACGGTTTTTATCACAATTGCTAATTTTTGACTTGAATTCACAATTACTAATAAATAACTATAAAACATCGAAATAACAGGCCTCAATTGATTTTCGGCCTGTCACCTGGCGTGCAGATTGCGCCGAATCATTACCAAGTAATCAAGCGCTATATCGATCGTTCCATTAAGTTAACCGGAAGTGTAAGGGCGAAAGAAAAGAAGAAACCACAGCCACAAAAAATTCCCTACGTAAAAAGCAGCTACGATAAAAGCTAGCTAACCTATCAACTCTCTCAGGCTCTAGAATCATTACCAGCAGAAGGGTTCACCCACCTCAGACTCTCGGTTATTCTCTTTTTTGCCTTCTACTTAATCGATTATAAAATTTGAACTTCAACCTCCGACCTTTTCTTTCTTCGTTATGCTGCTTCGTCGAGTTTAATTATTACGAGACGTTTACTCGTAGTTCATGCTCGTTACTTTCTACTCTCTTTTCTTGAGGTCCTAATTGTAAGAAGGTCGAATTTAAATTCTTGTTATTACTCTGTAACGATGTCATTCACAATTTGTATTTTCCTTTCATTTCCAGAATTTCTGCTTTGATTTTTGTATTGCGAGTCAAATATTTTTGTTGAGTTTGTGTTATAGAAGGGTTATGCATTCGTTATGTTCATTGTAATGCTCGACCCAGGTGAAAGCTTTTCAGAGTTCAACCCTTACTCAACGAAGGTCAATACAAACCTAATTATTCACAGAGTATGCTGCTGACATTTCGGATTCGTGGAGCTCAATTCTAAAGCTTTCCAAATAATGTTCAATTCGATTCAACAGGATGCAATTTGTGAATTATTCATAGCTTATGTTGAAGAGCAAAGCTTTAATTTCTGATCCAAAAAGGGGATAAAAGAAGATGGTGCAGAAATCCACAAAGCAGACAACAAATATACGCTGAAAGGTTTACGCTGAAAGGGGTGGAATAGCTAGACACCTATTCGCCTTACAACTTCGACTTTCCTCAAACGGATTCCATGTCGTCTGCTCTGCAATGCAATTTTCCTTGAGAACGTAGCAGAAGATGAATAGTCTAAAATTGTCTTGAAACTCACGAAGGAAATTCGCACAATTTAGCTCTAGACTGATAAATAAGGAGTACATTTATCAAGCACGAACTCATGACTAGTAACTAACAACATTTTTCCAATGATGTCTTAAGAGTAAAGGAAAATAAAGAAGACAACAAGAAGAACGCGAGAGAAGAAAGAAGAAAATGAGTAAAGTGAAGAAACTTTATTCCCTAGGTTTCACTTTCATCCTTTAGCAGTGTAAATCTCCAGTTGAAATTCTCTTACTGTCGTTCTGAATTCTTCCAATTATATAAATGTTTCAGGAGGAGAGTTAATTTCTTGAAGCCACTTAAACTTTAGACTTTAGACTCTTTAGAGGAGATATCTGATAATAGAGAAGTGTTCCTTGTTCAGTGCAGAGAATACAATTTTCAAGAGAGCTCAAAACAAACTTTTGTGCAGTTTTCATTCATTGAAACGATCTTGGCAACTTGACGAATTTCCTATTGAGGTCAAGCACTGACTCTGCAATTACAGATCACGGGATTACGCCTGCAAAATGCCTTTTCTATTTCAACCCAGAGATGAGAACTTGAGAAATAATGGCAACGAGTCGCAACAAGTTAACGAAGTGAAGCACTAAGAGTGGATAATACAAAATTGAAGCAGCTCTTAAATTTTTGCTTGAAAGGCTCCTAACAAAACTGGTTTCTCCTCTGTTCCTTTTGCCTTTGAAAGAATGTGAGGCAGGAGAAAAAAGGTAATAGCGGTTGGTTCAGATTGTTGGTCTTGTATTCGGGGTACACTTAATTTTTTATTTTCGGTTGTTAGTTTTTTTTCCGTAAAATAGTTGTAGTCTTGAAATATTCTAAGATTTTAAGAGTTTTGAAGTAATTTTGCGAATTTTCAACAAAGGGTTTCAAAAATGTCGAATAGCTATCACTAAAACAGCGATTTCAATCAATTTCAACCATCTCTTGAAATCTCAAAACCCTAAAAAATCTTACTAAAAAATCAAGTTTGCCCTTCTCGCAAGAATGTCACGTCGCATCGATTTTTGCATGGCTTTGAAGTACTCGATTCGTCATGGTGGCTAAACGTGATACGATGTCGATGGGAATTCTCCCCCAAATGTTGGTCGCGAAAGACGTCCCTAGCAAATCCTATTTGTCGGAACAATGGGAAGTCGGAGGACTTATATGGTTCTTCTTTTTGACGACGTTCATGAACGCTTTAAAGGAAGCGCAAAATCCTAAACGACGAGTTGAATAAGACTGGAAGTTCTTGGCTTTGTTCCCATCTACACTTGTCAATATAGGAAGAAGAGATTCTGACATGTCGATCACGCCAGAGGACAGTGAATGCTCGGCAGATGTCGATGCGTCCAAACAATGTCGACGCCTCCTCTCTTATCAGCTGTTAATGACACGACGACAGGAAACTCCGTGCCCTATCGCACTAATGTGGGCAGACGATTGTGAAAATAAACTCTGCCAGACCACAACAATCACGTCCCTAGAGGAACTAGATAGATCAGAGGAGTCAATGGACTTTGTGCATTTTGCGCTGTAATCGATGATTCATGAATATAAGTTTATTATTCTCGTGAATCGAGAACGCACTCAGATAATACGTGACTCTTTATTTGGTGGTAACCTCTGACAAGTGATTCTTTAGAAATAGACAATGGATGGGAAGTCACGTTTTTAAAATTGGAAGAAGTTCAGAGTGTAAAGTACTTTGGGAATTTCTTGCTTTAGGAACATAGAAAAAAAGATTGGCTTGAAGTTTCAGATGTCTAGCCTTCAACCCAATGAGAAAAAGATAAAAAGTAGATGTTACATGGAAAACTATTGAAACTGAAGAGAAGGGACGTGATATTTTTTTTAACCCGGACCTAATTATCCTAATGTGTTCCCACCCTAAAGAGCGGGTGTTCAGTTCTCACATTTCGAGAGCCCTGGAAAAATAAGAGTTGAAATATCGGAGGATCTCTATACAGTGTCTAAAAATGGATATGACCTGCAATTCCATGGTGTCGAACGTACTATATATTTACGAGGTGGGTGTTCTTCTCAACGTAAATCTTCCCCCTGCACTTACTACATGTGTCAGTCTTTATTGCTTTCCGAACTGTGAGAAATGACACATCTTGCACTTAAAGACATTTTGAAACATCGGTACTTCGGAAATTTGAAACTTATTGCTAACGTCAAGGGATTTGTTAGTCACGAGACATATTTCAGTTGATCTTATGATCAGATTCGAAAAACTATTTAAAAATATCAATTTATACAGATATGCAACCCTTAATCGAGAAATATTGTTTAATCGAGTTAAATATTGTAAAGATATTGTGGAACGACAATAATTGATTACTCGATTCAGAGAACATATTACACACTTCAATAAATGCATTAAAGCATCGTTTATTACGAACTATTCAATGATTAATTTAATTAATTATGAACGGTGAATCCAGCGATTATATCCCGTCATCGTTGTTTATAAAGACTACTTCTAACATGATTACGGATATCTTTTTACACATTGCCAACTGCGAAAAGGACTAATGTAATCATAAAAAGTCGGCATATATGACGCGTATAAAAATGATATAAAGCTCATTTTACATTTTTATTTGCCGATCAGGGTTCTGGTTTCTATGGAGACGAGGTCGTGCCTTTCAAAGAGATCCTAACACCCTCGTCTAGAAGATCGCATTCTTCTTGAGGCTGACGGCTACCGAACACGTTAGGGTACTTACTTTTCGAGAGATCGATTTCTTCGAGATTAGGGGAATGAATGTACGCCTTCGCCCGTATTTACTTTCCTACTTCATTGAACCAGAGCCGGAGATAATAATGTATTCTGGTGCAACCCGTGTATCACTCCTGGACCCTCAACTTATTTCGCGTCTGACCACTTCTTGTTAATTTTCTGCCAGGGGCGAAAAGAAATTGAGCGAAAAAGGACTCCCAAGAAGAAGAATATTACTTTCCTTCATGAATCTGACACTTGACGAATTAATCTCGTGACGATTCAAAATTACATATAGTCAGATGTTATTTTTATCGAGGTGACGCTACACTTGGAGAAGTTAAAATGTTTGATTTTAAATGAACAAAATTGGGTCGATTTTGAAGAGATATTCCCTTCCATTGACACTTTAAGATTCGGGTCATGAAAAACGACAGCAATCTCGTTTTACTGCTGGCTGTATCGGTTTTATTCTTTATTTATTCGAAAAATTTCGAAACCCTTGAAAGCCTGGTTTCGTTTCTCTACACTTTAAAGGATTTACGATGTCCTTCAGCATGACCATAAATTCGAGTTTCTTATGGGCTTCAGAAATTGGAAATCTGATAAAAAGGATGGAGTAGAGAATAGGTAAAATACCTATATTTAGATTTTAGATTTGCGAACGTGTAGTGTGTAATATGAGCAATGAGTTTATTGCATTCCATTTGGTTTCGCTGATTCACGAGAACGGAAATTGGAATGGACACTTTCCGGCGTGAAAGATATGTTTGCTGTATCCTGGACAATTTGTCATCCCAACCGAAAACATTGCGGGGTCATTACCTGTTGGGACTCTGCATGCATTCTTCAAAAAGAGGGTGGTAAAATTGTGCAAACTGGCAAAATGTGAAATATGGAGTTGTGTTTCATGGGTGCAGTGTATATTCTCCATAAAAATTCGAGGCATTCGAGTCCATGAAACTCTTATTCGAAAAAAACACCATTTTAAACAATATTTCACATAAAAAAATGAATAATTAAATATTTCCTGATTATTGTCCAGTCTTAATGGTTATATTGTCGTAAGATCTTTTTCTATGGTTTAAGTAAAACTTTATGCTTTTTCAAAGAAGTTTCAATGAACAGCTTCGTTTTCAAAGAGAAGCAAGAGAAAAGCGGTGAAAAAAGAAGCAATAGAAATAAAAATTCATTATTTCATTCCGCGTTCGCACTCTGTGGTAAAGGTTCTCACTTAATTCAAAGAAAAACTCCCTTTGGAATATAGCACTAGGGAGGATTCTGTAAAAAGTTCGTTATGACATCTATTTCTTATTCTCTTCTCTGATTGCCAACCGCGAGTGGTACATTTTTAAATACTTGAAAATGATCGTTACGAAACATATACGCTAACAAATATTGGTATTTTTCAGAAGTTTTGAAGGGTGCATCTGGAACTTTCAGATGTCATTATTTACAAAATTGCATTTCCTAGCTTTTGGTTAGAGAGATGGACGATCTGCTTCCCCCTTCATCTCCCTGAAGCATAATCTCTCGTCCGTCTCGTGTGGAGGATACCAGAGGGATATACTTCGTAGCCATGGTGACAAGCTGACTCACAGGGCATGTCACTGGTGCCAAGGAGTTTCAGCGACAAAATCCTCCCGATAAACTTTATCTGTCTTCCATTGTCAAGAAAAAGAAAAACAGCAGATATAACAACGCGATTCACAAAGTTAGTCGATACTATTCTACTCATTTCTGATGCTTCTGGGTTCTAGAGAGCAGTTAAGTTTTCGAAAGAGCTGGAGACTCTGACATACCTCCATAGAATCTAGACATCTTCGTTAAATTCCATTTTTTGAAAATAACATTTTGTTATTCAGATACAAGACCTTTTTCAGATTTGAATATACTTTGAATTTTTAAAATGTACTCTGAACGAAGAACCCTGAGGAAAGTACAGGTGCCTGTCATCATGAGCCTTAAGGGATCAATTTCTCGTTATCACGGAAGAGTCGCATCATCTGGTGCATTGTGAAGGATAGCTCCCTCGAGGAGACAATATCGACCAGAGGAAGAGTAAGAAAGAGCAATCTTGGGGGATGATACTACAAGAGCATACACAATATACATATACACTGTACTGATACAATCCTGACCAGAAAAGAAGAGGGTCGAAGGAGCCATTGATTCGTAGTGAAAACAACGTCTTGTAGTAACGACCCCACACAACGTCTTTTGAGGGTCGAAGTCCCTAACCCAATATACTGACGCCGTCGGCTACTTATTACTCTGTACGGAATGAGAACAGAGGGTGCTGAAAACGTCGGTTTTTGGGTGTTTCAGCAGACGACACGTCGCCATATTGGCTCCCATTGGGAACAAGCCTTCTTTTCCAGAAGGTACCCCAAGAAGTCTTTTGTCCCCACCGGCTAAGAGACAGAAAGCAAAGGGAATTGAACTTGATCAAATTTCTTGAGCTACGGATACTTTCAGGAGGAATGATTATTGTAATTGGACTCTGGAGATTAGAAGAAAAAGGTAGTAGTCGATATAAAGAAGATACGATTTTCATTTGTTGAACCCATTTTCATTTGTTAAGAGCAGATCAAATTTCAGAACTTTCTGAAAAAAATTGAAAGGAAGAACTTTATAACAGAACGTTTAAAGTTATAGGAAAACTTCGTTTGCTAAAAGCCGTTGAAGGTTCGAAAGTGAAGTAATTGAGTTTTTAGCTAATTTCAAAGTGATAATAAGTTATTTAGAAAATGAGATTGCAAACTTTTGGAATAGCCAAACTTTGAAAAGAACCGTAACTTGCGAGACTGGAAACAATACAAGCCTCACTCGAACAGCCCTTCAAACTTCTAAATGACTTAACAAGGACCAAAACTCAACCACTTTTCGTTGAAAGTCTTTAGAATTGAGATCAGACGACATAAAAATAATAATAACGCTTTTCCATTTGTTAACTTCTGCAGAAATATATTTTCACAATTAAAAGAAGATAAAAATTGTCTACAGTATCAACAGATATGGAAGCATTAAAGTTTTTTGAAATGCGGAAGGGGATTTTTCCCACAAAAAAGAAGAGTTAGCTCTAAAACTAACAAATCAAACTTTCCAGACTTTGAAACGGAAAGGGAAATTATACCTTTTAAAGAGTGAAAGGAATCAATATAATTTGAATAATTGATGATGAAATTGAGAAAATTTGTCTGATATTATAATATAGCATGATAATAATATGATAACAATACTGTGATTCACTTCTGGCCTCCAGCTATGCTAATGGCAGAGGCAAATTGTTATTCTGATTCTCAAACCATCATTCTTTGTATCGGTTGCATCGATCAAATGAATTCCCACTCAACAGATCTAACGAATCTCATTACTTGATTCAAAGGAAACTCTGGCACCAGTGAGTTTAGAGAGATCAATTCAATACAAATATGTATAATATTGTATCGCGATATGTATACTCTAAACGATCATTTTCTACTTGATCAGGCACATTGGTATTTCCACAACTCAAATATTTTTAAATAAGAAGAAAATTCTTTTGTACTTATTTGGATTTGGAGAATTCATTATTTCGTAGCTTGAAGAGTGGCACGTGAAATATTTTACGTGTTGGAGAGAGATCTCTCGAAATTAATTGAATTCTCCGTGGAACGTTGAGGAGGTCATCTAATGTGAGTTGAATGCAAGGGTCCAGCATTGGTAGAGTGGGTTATATTAGGGGAAGGAACAGAAAAGAAATTGGAAGGGAATACTGCTCCCTCGGGAATCAGATTAAAAATTAAATGAGAATTCTACGAGATCCGAAGATTCGATTTTTCTCAACAGAAGTCATAAACCTCACAATCAAGTATATGTTTAATGACTCTTCAGTTCAGGTCCTCAATTTAGCATTTCCCATTTTTCAAATGAATTTTTCATTTATAGAGAAGTTGAAACAATTCTGAATTAAAATTTAATCTACGTAGTAAACAAAAAAGTATAATAAACTTACCAAGGAGCGAGGCCAAGTTGGTGCTTCAGGTATTGGACACCAGGGGAATCTGAAATGGAGACCAAAGTTTTTATTTGATTTGAAGTGAAGATACTTTGATATTCCTGGGGCTTAAAGGGTGATAGGAAACAAGTGTGGCATACAACTATATATCTATATAACTACATAACCTTATCGTTTGTCGCGTCAGAAACTCTGAGGGAAATCTGTTCCAGGCTCGCCTCAGGGAAGTTTGTATATATACTGATTCAGGATACTGTAAACGTTTACTGACGTTACCTAAACAATTTTCTCTTAATACGAAGCAAAACGCAATGCTAGGAAATTCCATCAATCCTCTAATCGCTAATTGTAAGTTCCTCAAATTGGTAACTTAAATCAATAAAGTTGCTCATCCCTTTGATCCATGAGGTACCCCTATCCTGAACAAGATTCAAATCGAATTGCCTTATACTTCACATGTCTCGTATATAAATAAATTCAAAAGCTTCGACTCTGTCTGCAAATTTTAATAATTGCAACTCCAAAAAAATGATTTATTGATTTCCTGTAAAAAGTTACGATAAGCGCAATGGAAAGAAAACCAGGTGCGGCGACACCTGTTTGTTTCTTACTCGCATTTGCAAAAAATGTTGCGGTTTGCTACAGTCTCGATTACCTGAAGCCTCGATCGTTGTCGCGAGTTTTGCTCCTATTGCCTGTCTACAGGATGATCATGGTAGCTCGGCGGCATAATTGTCTTATTTGCATAACATCGTCTGCTCTGCCTTCAACGATTATAGCCTGCCACTTAAAGCATATACTTTTTATAAATTTACCTTTATACTCCTCTACTGACTGAATCGTTTAATCAGCTCAGAAAACAATGACGTAAATTAAGTAAGGTATTATAACATTGAAGTTAACTTGAGAATAATAGTTTGTGACGCAGTAAAACACTGCAGTAATGGAATCATCACAAAGGAAAATAGAATAAGCTCATTAGAGGATGCAGGTTCAGGAATTGTACAATTACACAAAGGGCAATTGCAGCATCAGGTAACACCTGAAAACCACCGTTAATTAGTTTGTGTTGGGCAGCAATCTGTAAGGTGGTTTATCTCTTGCCAACCACTTGCAAGCACCACGCGCCAACGCCCCAAGACACCACGTTGGTCGTTACTTCCGCTTCCGCTTCGCTTCTTCTATACTCTATAGGCGCGGGAGCAGAAAGCCAGAAGCTAGTACCATTAGCTATATATTCCAGCGTCTTTGCTTGCATTTTCACCCCTTTCTTACCACCAGCCCAAGACGTTAAAACTAATTTAAACAAGCTCTTAACGGCCCTTGTTCGCCACACGTGCTGTACTTTCCGAAACTTTGCTCGTGGCGAAGCACTTCGAACACTTAGAACCCACATGCCAAAAATAGGCTTAATGCGCTCTTATCACTTCAAAGGATTCTCTCTGGCTGCAAGAAATTACGACAGTGCGAAAGAGTCTTCATGATAAATAGAATCGTTTATTTGTCAAGAAATATGTAACTTATAATTTCCGGTATGGGAGTCAGTGTATTGGTAGCTTATTGAATGGAAATCTAGGTACGTGAGATCTAATTCTGTATGTTTATTCTGATAATATCGAAGAATTTATGATCTCAATTTAATTTCGTGTTATGAGCAATTGAACGCGGCGTTGTGTACTTGATAATATTATCATAGCAGGAGATAATATCAAGGGAACGATGTAGCAGCAGGGTCAGCAATTTTACCTGATAACCAAGCTAGCGAAGTACCATATGCAATACATACATATATTGACAATCAGAGGACACTTTCCTACACCGTCCAATTTTGTACGTGTGCCATTAAGTTAATACATACAGACGAGAAGGTTAACCAACATTCACTCGATTTGCATTCTCATATTTAGTTTATCGAATTTACTTCAGGATTCTACGTGAAGTTCCATGGCTTGTAACCATGTACAGGAAATTCGGCTACGATAAAAGCCTCTGTTATGCCACGGAACTCTATAATTATAGCGCCAACCTCAATGTACTTGTCACAAAACACAGACATCAATTTGCACCCTCCTATGGATACCAAATTGGTTCCATATCAATCCTTTTATGCCATAATTTTACCAAGGAATCCCAAGTTACCGTCTGCAACTATACTAATTTATATTGTGGAGAATTTCTAGAATTTGTGAAGGAATCTCGAATTCTAGACGAAATCCAAGAGGTACATTTTCTTCGACAAACATTTCTAATTAAAGCTGTCGAAGCTTTTGTAAACAAGGTATCAACTTCTTAGAGATATTCTCTTCCAAGGTGGCCTTTGCGAAATTAATTAATTTGAAGAAAGACACCAGCTTTAAAGGCTCACCCTCGAAGCAGTTATTCACAATGCTTCCTAGGATGAGATAGTAAAAATGAAATTTTGAGGAAACAATTTTAATTGTAGCTATTTTGAGATTGTAGAAAATATGGACATCAAGATTATTCTGCCTTGGAGTCAATGACAAGCGAGTACAGTGATTTACCTTGACACGCATTCATGTTTCGCATACTTCTCTGATTTAAATACAGAAACCTATTCCAGGTTAGCGGATTCTCATCTCTTTTATTATCTTATTACGCCAACATCCGGTGCTCGTTCCACTATATGTTTACGCATCGTACATAGCTCGTTATTACACTAACTGAACTAATAACTAACTAGACTCGTTGAATCTTAAACATCGCACTGAATTTTCTGCGCGACTGGATACAAATTCGGCTTGTCGTAGAGAAGGAGGTTCGAATCTCCTGAAGCGTGGCTTAACGTTCTTCTAATTAGGATGATGCGTCTTGATCAGAGTACTTGATGCACTGCTACCCACCAAGAATTATTTCAGCTGCTGAAGCCTTGTTAGTAAATTTCAATTCACTCCCAAGAATCTCGTTCTCTTGGAAATGAAGATGACTACAATAACCAGAATAAGAAAAATATGCATACGGAGGCCGTTGAGAACTTTTTCTCATTCAAAAGTCTGATAAAAGATCATTTTTACAAGGAAACAATTGTAATAGGATTTCTAATAAGAATTTCCTTATTACAAAAAGTCAACACAAGACTTCAGTATTTTCTAATCTTGAAGGTTGCATCTTGCACGAAAGAGCTTTGCATAATGTTTCAGGAAACTGCAACGAGCCGATTATGCTAACGTCAGATGCAGGAACACCTATTTAAATCTTGTCAAAGGTTCTTAGATCGATAGAGAAACTGGGTTTCTCAGAAAGAACTGTTTTCAAGAAATATTACTGGATAGTATTATTTTTTATAAATTGTCACTCAATAGCAACGTAAATCTCGTTAATCCAATTATTATTCGCTGGGATTTCAGGCACTGATTTTAAACTGTCTTAATTAAGGTTCATGAATGATAAATTGTAACAGAAATCCTCGGCGAAATTAGCAGTTTGGAAAATATCTGAAAAACCACTTTTCCCTTTCTACCTGCTGTCAATCAGAGCTAACCACATGTGTTCGGTTCTTGGATAACCTCAACGAATGGTGAAATTCTGACCAACTGGTGCCCAACGAGGGTAAAAAAAAGGACATATCAAACTGGAGACTTCGTGACCAGTCGCCGCAAGCGTGTTTAAATTGCCTCGGATACGTAATTACCGACGCAGTTGCACTTTATCGACAGCTAAACCGATTGCTTCAGTCAACCAAAACTGAATTTAATTCACTTACGTGAAACTCAATTCGGAAATGATGATTGATGAAATATATTACGACATCAATCACTATAAACTTTAGTGAAAAATTCTAAAACTGTTATAACTTGTCGAAAAGCTTAGAATATTTTTTTTCACTTGTTACTTGTCATAAGTATTCACAAGCGAGCGCGTGCCGCTGATGTCGACGGAAGTTAATCTATCCGACCTTGTATGGTTTCACCTAGGTCAAGTTCAGTGTTCTGTATCAAATGGATTCCCACTTAAACCAGTTATGCATATCTCACGGGTGATCGAACGCTAAGTCCCTCTCAAAGAAACCCGATTTTTTAAAAATTTCATTTCTTATGGGCTAATAAAATATTTATTCTATAGATAATAGTCCTACGATTGTTTTACTATAGTTTATAATAATTTCCATGGATATAAGATATTTTTACGAAAGTTGTTTTCATCTGCTGCACTGATGTCATTCGTTGTGTTTTCCCAGAGGGAAACGTCAAAAATGATCGAATTTTCCATGACAAAAAAGAGCAATCTAGACGACAATAGATCACTAGATCCTCTTGCCCGATACGCCATCCCGAAGGAATTTTGCTGGGTCATCCAATAATTAGTCCGCCTCCCTTCCCCAGAATGCATGTGCCCGACCTCTACATGTCGTTAACCCCCGCCTACGCGATGGGAATGTAATTACAGTGATAGAGGTCGATCCATCTGAAACTATTCCTGCACTTTTCAAGATAACTCATGACAACTTGATCGAAATGATGCACTTGGATAATTCCTCATTCGAATGAAATACTAGACCCTCGAGATCTTATTATTCCACGCATTAACTCTATCCATTATTTCCCCTTTCACACGCGGAGAAAATAGAACTGTTATTATGCACCGAAAAAGGTGAATATGAAAAATGCAAGGAATAAAGCTGACCTTGAGTCTTTAAAGTGTCGCAGCTCGATTAATGGTAACCAACTTCTTAGTGATTTATAACGACGATTTATCTTTCTTGGTTGCCTACCCATGTCAATGTCTCGACGAGTAAGTACCCTTATAAGACGTTCCTTGCTTGTACTAGTTGAGAGAACTTCCTTCTGCTTTCCGGACTATTCGTCTTTCTTATGCAATGAGTACTATATATATTTCCTTATTAACTCGAAGCTTTTACTGTCAGCTTTCCCGACATCTTGCAGAATAGACTCGTTTTCAGATTGAGAAACATTTTTCGTGTGGTCCACAAAAAGAAAACATGAGTTGAGAAGTTGAAACATTTGATTCTTCTGAATTGTAAAACTGGTGGTAAAGGATTTGTGTAAAGGGACAAGTGATTGATAGGCAGCTAATGAAATTGTCAACGGGTTTGCAAAGGCCTAATTATTTGTCATTTCTCGACACTCCTTTGACGACTGGACCTAACTTATCTTGGCAGAAGGCCAACCTTCCAACCACCTTGTGGCTCGGGTTGATATCGACACGCCAATTACTGACACCAAAACGACCAAACTGGACTATCGCAACAATTTTACACAAAGCTTTCCCGGACTATGGTACCTCCAGAAAACTCGATGAGGATGCCAAAGGTCGGGGCTGATTCAGTCGAAATCCCATTGGAGGTGTGCCAACCCATCCCTCTTTCCTGTAGATCCCCACAGATTTCCAGGAATAGGAGGAATTGGTTGAGGTTACTTCTGATTTAGGAACTATGGTTCTTAATTATTCTTCGATTAATATTCCCAAATCGCACTTTCTTAACAGCAGAATTGTGGATCAAAATTGATCAGAATTGATCAAGTGGGATTGTTTTCTTGAGTGGTCTGTTTTAATACTGAATTGAATTATAAAAGGATGTCTAGTTTTTACTGTGATAGGTGTTAATTGAAATTACTGGGAAATGTTGATCTACTTGGCAGTAACCCATTAATGAATAAAATCAGAGAGACAAAGTTTGTCCAAGTTCTCGTGAAACTAGCACAGATTATGCAGAATTTCGCGATAGAGTGAGTGTGCTGGTTCTAGGAAGAATCAAACCTTGTTGTCTAGTTCAAGGCCAAGTGTACATAAGAGTGAATAGCAGAAGCGTAATTCCAAGCACATGTGTTTAAATCACGTTGAAGCTTTGTAAAATCACGATGAACGAATTGGTTGAGGCCTACTGTCGTTGAACTTGCGCTATTTACGTTGCTTCTCATCCCCCAACGACCGCTAATCTCACGTTCGTTGCCCCGCTTTTCTCTGGTTGTGTTAGAATTGGTCACGCACCGAAATAACTCAATGGTGAAATACCGTATGTACTATGTACTTCCACGAATCCTGGATTATTGTTCTACCAATCGTGAAAAGCGGGAGAGAAAATAAAACATATATTCCTTATTCTTGGATATTTACCAAACACTCAGCTCACAAATTAAATTTATAGGTACTAATTTCCGTGAAACATAAGACTGCAAAGTTCCCCCCACTTAAAAATATCTACCATGAGAAGAAATATGTCCTACTTTAATGAAACGAATTTAAAAATGTCTCAGCCAATCTTGTAGAAAATTGCATCACGTTTTCTGAGTAACGACAGCACTGTTTCACAAACTGCTTCACAACGTCAAAAGTAATTCTCCAACGTGGAAAACCGGCCTCTGTTTTCATCTAGGTCACGTCGCGTTGAGTTTGAAGCTTTTACAGTAAACGAAAAAAAAAAGAGAAAACTAAAAACAATACACGCTTTCGACTCTCTGGTTGAGGGTGCAAAAAAAAGGGGGGGAGGGAATGGAAGAGGGTGGCAATAAATGTTTCCAAAAGTACTCAGCTCTTTTAACACAAAATTGAATATCTAGCAATAAACCTGGAATCACATTTCGAATTTACGAAATGTGACTTGGCTGACCAAAATCAACTGCTACTACTGAAATTTTATGCATCAGAAAGTGATATAATAACATAAAGTATGCGAATTATAGATTCGAGAGTAGAATTTTGATAAAATATGCTGTAACTCTAAAAATATATTTTATGGGTAAAATGTAGGTTTCGAGGCCCCTTCTGGGTTTTTTAAGGTCGTCGAACGTCGCAGCGAGCTATCGATTTGTTTGCAGATGCGATTAATTCGCCAACGAACATTATTCGGAATTCCGAGTAAGTGCTTGAACCTACCAGTAATGGAATTGTCAATCTACTGGCAGTTCAACTCTCGAGATCCAATCAACTGTATTCCGTACTACTAGCTATCAACTAGTCTACGGTGCGAGTTTTCCGGCTGCAAATCGCAATGAAACGAGAAGAGAATCTGAACAGTGGAACGCCAATGAAACACTTGAGTGCATATTCCAGTGCATGTGCACTCTCCAACTTTGAAATCGACCACAAAAGCGTGAGAAATAGACAATTCGATACTCAAGCCATGGAACTAGTTGTTTCGAGAATCGTATACATTAATTTCCTACTGTTACATCCATCCTTTAGTCGGCAAATCAAATCCCTTTGAAAATCTGGATAATCAAGAAAATCCAAGCTATAATGATGTAATTATTGAGTATTTTTGCACCGTTAATAAACTCAAGTTTTACTTTTTCCCCTCGAAGATGATGAAAATTGTCAATTTGAAAACTTTGACTAGCAGTTAGAAGTGAAGCTGCCACTGAAGGAGTTTCTCCATAGAATGGAATGTGGAGCAATGAAACAATCGAAAATGGAATAAACGACACCACGTTTTCGAAAAGGAGGACAATAATTGAATGATATTGTGAATTGATTGAAAATTGAGTAAACGCGGAAGTGCAGCGAAATGTACGATGTGCATTATCCCCGTGTGCATAAAACGAGCACCAAGAGAACTCTTTGGCACTAGTGAGCGAGCAATGCTCTCGTTTGCGAGGCGAGAAACAATGAAAATCCACAACGTTCGCTAGCTTATCGCTTCGGCTAAAAACTCGTATGCTGCTACTTCGAGCGGAAATCGATTTTCTATCGACCTGTCTCTTCACATTGTCACCACAAGACCTGTTCCAACATGTTACAATTTTAACTCGATAGCTACCACTTCCTAGTGCAAATGTTTGCGAACATTTCGCGAGATGTGCGCTTTTCAAATCTGATTTTCCTCAATGACGTGTTTCTCTCTGAAGAATACTGAATATTTCAATTCATAGTTTCTTCTTTGAAGAATATAAATCAGTCATCGGTTTCTGGTTGGTCCTATGGAGCTAAGTTCAGGCTAAATATTCTCTCTTTAACTTAGCATCTGTAAGAAATATTATAAAAATTTGTATATCAAACTGAAGACCCTTTTTAAGAGAGAATATTGATTTTAAGGAAATACAATATGTAGTTAACTATAAGAAGAAGGAAAGGGCTCGAAAAATAGGATGTTCAGGAATCTAGGAGATTCGCGAGAGCAACAGAGTGCTTTCGCGATGTGTACCAATGCTCTCGATCAATACTCGCGGGTGCGTCACGTGGGTCTTGCAGGGGACTTCGCATTCTGCACCGAAGACTTCTGTATTGGATCGGGGAGCCGATAAATCAATTTCCTTTAGTTACCAATGTGAGCGTCGACGCGTGATAGAGACAAACACAACAATACTCGTTTTCCTTGGAGCGTAGGACGTATCCCGAGAGAAAGAAAACAATTTCTGAATCACGCACAAGGGAGTCGCAGATCGAAAAATTGAATTCATCAGAGGATTCCAAAAAGAGTGCCCTTCCACATTTTCTACAGTAATCGAATATTATTGCATGATAAGGTTTCTAAAGAATCGCCACTTTTCATTTAAGGGGAAATTATCAGTATGGTTTAGAAATATTCTTCCCAATATTTGTCCTACTTTAAAAATAAAAGATAAATCATTTTTACTCACTGTAATCTTGAAATGACTTGAATCCATAAAAGGTGCTCACCTGAAACAGAGAAAAAATAATAATTAATAAGTGAATTAAAAATGTTGTACGTCGTTAAGAGGAAATATGGCGTGAAACATAAGGAAATATGTGTGAAATATGTGAATACAGTTTAGAGGAAGGAATGTTGTTAAACATATTTACATGACAAACTCGTGAAGGAACAAAGTGCATTATAAACGTGAAAGAGCTTTGTATGTATATCTATTTAGTTAATAAAGTCTCAGCGTTATGGAGAGTTTCGAAAACTATTTCATAGTTATGGTTATTATTCGCAAGTGTAGAAGCAGAATGCAGTGCAGAAATGTAAACTGATTTCATGACAAACGAGGTCGTGGCAACTTAGTTTTCATCACAACCCACTATAAACGTTCCCTCCCTCTCTGGTCCTCTTTGCCAATTTTGATATTCAAGACCACCTAATGCAATTAATCTCTGAGTATAAAATCTCAAGGAATGAGAATTGCTCAAGAACTTGAACAAGAATTTGCTTTATTTACCAAATTTACTATTTAAACATTTCATTTATTTAATTTTAAATAATTTGCTGGGGATGGCCTCTGAAGTCAAGGAAAAATATTAGGTACCTCGAAATATGTAAAGCATGCAACATATGTAGGAACAATATGTTTACGAAACCTGTAGATTTTTGGCTACCCTAAAGTAAACGTAATAACGCTGTGGTTATTACAATTCCTAATATCCGCAAACATCAAAGGGAGAATCTTATGGGCTCCTAGAGAGGAAAAGTTGGAAATATCGTAGTGAGAAAGGTCTCGTGCCTCAGATGTGAATCGAGCGATCGATCAAGAAACGTAAGTCTGCACCTCGTGTAGAAATTCAGAGAACCCTCGAATCATTCTAGGCGCGTATTTCTCCATTCTTCTGGGGTGGTACACTAAGCTGAGTGTTTCCTTCTTGCTATTCCTTGCACCCTGCACGATCGTCCATCGCGAGGGTGGAGAGATCGAGAGGCAATACTTGGGAAAAATAAAATAAGGACATTGCCCTGGTGAGTAAGGCAAGCACACTCAGGAATTTTTCTCAATGTGGGGTTGACTGACCGAGCAGAAGACATTTCATGAATTTATTAAATGCAAAAATGTTTATTCATCAAGTTCTTTGTGCCTGAAAATATCAGGCCAACATGAGTTCTTCATAGAACTTTAGAGCTGTATTTTTCATCTTCGAGATTAAGGAAAATCCATGACGTCAAGAGAGTCACTATTTTACCTAAAATAATATATATTGCTCTGAGAAATTATCTCGAGATAATTTAATCAAAGTTTTATAAAAGAAAATGGAGTTTGAAAATAGAAGATAGAGAAGAGAGTTGGTAAAAGGATTTTCAAAACGGAGCTAGAAAAGGAAGTAGGACAAATATGGTGAAAATGTATTATAGAAAAGTAGGTTGGAAGAAGTAAGTTGAGAAAGAAGTTTTTGGAAAAAGGGTTTGGAAAGAGGAATTAACAAAAGCTAAGGAAAGCTTAACAAGGGAAAAGAGATTGGAAATGGGGGTTGGAAAACTTTTATAGAAAAGTAGTTTAGAAAAGGGAGTTGAATAAAAAGGTTGAAAAATGAGTTTGAAAAAGTGGTTTGGAAAACGAGCTTGGCAAAGTTTACTTCGCAATTCACATTTACGATAGACCCCCGATTAATGTCGCTATCTGTACAACTCTCCTTCCACTTCTACGAATACACCGACAGAGAGGGACGATATTACAGGAAGCGGAACATTTCGTAGGGTGTCGGGTCGTCGATGAGTCACCCTTAAATTTCACCCTCGCCGTTCCTGTGGATCAGTTTGGGATGCGCTATTCGAGATGAAACCCCGTTTTCCCGGCCGCAGTGATGAGCCTCAAATGCCCGCGGCGTTGCATATTCTGTGTAATAGCGACCATCGTATTACGTAAGAAAGTCTTATGCTCCAATAAGTGTACATATTTCATTCACCATTTCCATCGAATTTGAACGAGTTGAGCTGAAATCTCAAATTATGGAATACTTCAGATTCCGTAAGAAGAAATTCCGACTCGTTGCATAAAATTAGGTTGAAGCGATTGGCCTCTTATACATAATCCTCTCCTCGGGAATTCAATTTCAAAAGTATTGGGAATCGTATCACGATTTTGAGTATAAAAGCTGTAAACTTAGATCCATTATAAGATATGTAAAAAAGACTTTTAAGGTTCAGGAGGTGTTTAATATTTATATAATAGGTTTAAGAAGAGAAAAAAGCTAAATATTACAAATCGTGTCTTATCTTTAAAGTTGAATGTAATGATATCCGTATTTTCTAGAAAACACTTCGCACGCTTCGGTGTTCATCGCCATCCACGTTGTGAAAGATCGTCCGCAAATTTTTTACGAGCAAAGCGATAAAACTTTGCCGCCGCCTAAAACCGGAAAGACTCTTCCTTGCTACGTGGATTTACTTACAATTATGCTTAGTCGGCGCGACGAAAACTTGACTTTTTTTTAAAGTACTTTTCTGACCTAGGATAAGGTTCAAGCCACTGGAAATGTGTTAACAAAAATCTTAGTCCTCAAAAAAGGAAAATACTTCATTTCTCCAGGACAAATTCGTCAATGTAATTTTTAAATCCTAATCTTAATTTTATACATTGAATTCCCTCAAGTATATTCCCCTGGATCCTTTCCATTGTTATTTAATTCCCTCCCTAATTATCTCTTACGATTCGATTTCCTTTTCCCAGATTTCAAATAATTCAAGGATCCCCGTCGTTTGCAGACCCCAGCCTTGTATTTCTTTTATCTAAAGTGACTTTCGTTTCAAAGATTCGCGAAAGCGAAGCGATAAACAGGAAGCGGAATAGTTTCAGGTCGCAGGGTTTCATCCTATCTGGAAGGATCCATCTGGATTCTGGATATCGCAGAATTCTGTGGGTTCTGTAGATATAAAGGATGTAAAGGGTACTAGAAGAGACAGAGACTGGAGAAGTAGTAATTCTCATCCTTCTCTCTTCTCGCCTTGATAAACCCCTTCCAATTCCTCCACCCTTACATTCAATCAATACCAGATGCTGTACACTACTAAAGACCAGAAACCGACCAACAGGACGCCATCTCCATTCAGTATTCGGCGTTCAGTCTCTTGTAAACTTACAGCTCGCCAATCGAAAATGCACCCTCGTGATGCATGTTCCAATGTACCACCTATGCTATGTTTACACTTACCCTAAACAACTTGCTAGCAAAGCAATCTATCTGGAGTTGAGAAACTCAATTCAGAGGATATTGATCTGTCAATCAAAATTCATTCATCAAAATTCACACTAATGATTCATCATTACTTCTCTTGATACAGTAAATTTCGTTTAAAACATGAAAGAATGAATGAAGTTCAAAGAGTACCTGGATCTACTCCATACTTGTGCTTCTTTTTTCACATCCATCCGTCCATCTACTAATGAGAAAAAGAGACCGATGTCCATTTAATGAGGGATGCTCATTTGAAATGAGAAGAGAGAAAAAAAAGAACCTCTTGCAGATTCAGTTTCGTAATGACAAGTGAGATGGAAATTGGAGTTCTTTTAATGAACTTAAGATCATAAAGCTGGAACTGCCTCTTATCATGACGGTATTTGTCCTTTTTTGCAAGCAGCAAGCTGCACAGTGTCTGGTGATGCGATGATATTGACAAAGGCTTGGCACAGGACCATTGGCCCATCCCCGTCAACCTTTTGTGTTCGTTGTTGATGAGGCAGACAAGCAAGAGAAGATAAAAATAACTTCAAGGGAAAGGTCGCCAACATATTCACCCTCTAACCTCGAACGTCGAGGATCCACCCCAGCATGCGTTATACTTTTTTCCCGCACGATCAACACCAAACGATCAACAAAGGTATACGCATCCGGTAAACTTCCGATAGTTGTACTTAGATATATCTCAATTTGTAATTCGACTCATGAGAAGTTTCTAAATGACCCCCAAAAATGCTGCTCTTCAAATTATTTCTTGAATATTCATAGCTTATAAGTTATGGAGAAAATCCATCAGCTGTATCATTCTTAAAACACTCGGCGAGAATGTTTACATTTTCTTCAGTAAACACAGTAGCACCCTTCTTATGCCTTTTCGTATCGCAATTCCTGAACTTGAAGAGAGGCACACTCAGCAAACTGATGGCCTGTAGCGATAATCTTAGATCGTAAAAAAAAAATAAAAAAGGAAGACTATCCCTTTAGATAAATACATGTATAAAAGAAACACATCTTGTTCTGATGGAGAACAAAATCTTTCTGTATATTTCCTTAGAAATTGGCAGGAATTAGCTTTTTATACTTTTATACTTTATTTGCCCATCTCGCAATCAATCTTCTATAAAAGATTCCTCAATTGAGAATGCTAGAACTTAACCCCTCACGTGATAGTCTCAGTGGAGGAAGATTTTGTTTTGCAGCTTAGAGGCGTTAAATCAGAAGAGGGTAGACAGGGGTAGGATGCTTTAAACGGATCGACGATCGTTTCAAGGGGATTAATGCATGTTACGTCGACGGGAATTCATCGCAGACGAGACGAGGAAAACACGAGGCAAATCGTCGGTTTTAAACGGAATGTGTATTCGTCTCTATTAAGCGATATTGCTTTACACGCGAGCCACTATACCGCATCTATGTACGAAATACCCAAGGGTATTAAAAAAACCAATACTTTCATTAAAACTCAACCTCGCTCAATTCTTTAATAGGGTTTATATCCATTTTCCATTGTTTCTCTCAACAAAGAAACTTTTTCATATTTTACATATTTTTCTGAAATGATTCAATAAATTTCAAACTAACTTATCCTTCACTCGATCTGCAATGTTTCTAATGTCTTTTTTTACCTTTTGCAAAAAATTCTGAATTTTAAAACTCCTCGTATGTGCGATCTAAAGGGATCGAAACCCTGATGCAGTTGAATGCTTCCCACCCTCGTAAATCCTGCATGAAACTCAAATAAAGCTCACTCGTAGCCGATGCGTTTACGATCCTGGCTAGGTTTGCGGGATTCGCAACTCACAGGAAGGTGGATACGATAGACGCTGCGTTTTACGGTGGCATCAAAAATACACGTGCCTCTGGAGTCTCTGCTTCTACCTTATTCCATGATAATAAAGTCTACTTCCACCCTATTACCCCTTTCGCCAGAACGCAATGATTTAAATCGTCCGAGCGTGAGGATTTAAATCGACGATGCAGATTTTATCCCTCTCTCGTTGGAAAAAAGATTGAACCTCAGCCTCCGCCATAGGATAACGTATTCGGGGAACATGCAAATTTAAGTGAATTTTGACAAATTATTTCTTGGCTTTTTAATTTAGAAATGCATAATTTTTTAATTAAACTCTCTTCTCGAAGACGTATTGCGCAATCTACATGAAAAATTGCAACGTGTTTGATCTTAAAGGCAATCAGAGAAGAGCGAATAGCCTTTCTAATGCCCGTATGCAAAGACTCGACTATTATATATGCCCCTATTTGTTTCTCTGAACTATCGATTATCTCGCGGTCTATGTGACTTGAGTCTTCATTGAACACAGGAAGTCTGCAGCTACTTTGTACTTTGCGGATTCCACATGCATGAGAAAATTAGCAAGCAGCCACACGATGCTTAGCTTCAAGTGTGTTCGAATTCAGGACACCAGGAGGAGTAATCCTACTTAATTATCGCAAATACATGGGATGGAATCGCATTAAATTCAACTTGCACTGACGCCACATATTCCACGTATTTCGAATACACAAAGTCCTCAGTTGGAGGATTCTAAAGGGTTTTACTACTTGTTCAGCGCCTCGCTAACCAGAACTTGTAACTCGCAAGTTGCAATTGATGCGAATAAGTAACTCATGTAATAGGAATGATGTAAAGTTACATACTGGAGAGTCACACATAATAATAATTTCAACACTGTAATCGACGTAAAATATCGTATCTGCATTAGAATCTTAAATCCTTCTATAAAACCCTATTCAACTTGAAAACAAAACATCTCGAATCAACAATGACTTTTCAGAAAAAAATAAATCAATGTATTTATCTGATCATCAAAATATAGTCTAAATATTGTGTACACATCGAATGCTGCTTCTCCATCAATCCAAACATTTAATTTGTGAAAAATTGTTTATATTCTACTCGAGAGTGCAATACTCGACTCTATTTAATACTTTTCCTGCCTCCATTGCATTCGATCAAGCTTTATTGTTGAAGCTGATCGCAATAAATCGAACATTGCTTTTCAATAACATGAATGCATTCAATAAAACAACCCATAAGGACTCTGTAACACAGTGCAAAAACTCGTTTAGATTAGAATACTGTAATATAATTTCAATTTCAATTTCGAACATTATTTATAAGGTTTTCAAAAAAGCATCTACCGAAAAAGAGAGAGTGAAACGAGATCGTATAAACAATATTGTACACACGTTAAATCAACTGTTACACGATCTCTCTGCAAAGTTCAGTAATGGGTTTGCTGAGTAATCCAGTAATTGATTTGAATATTCTACATGATGGACGAAACAGTCTGGAAGGGTTGTGAGCACGTCAACCAGGCGTGGTACGCTTCCAAAATCATTTCATTAGCAGGGAGGAAGGATCGCATCTCAATTCCTTAAGCCACATTGTCAGGTTCGTCCTGCAGGATACAGGATATAATTGCACACCGGCCTGAATGTACAAAGGCCCGGACGGGCTTACACACAGGAACGGTGGATCAAACACCAGACTCGGTAAACGCCTATCGGTGCATGGAAATGCATCGCTGTATCCGCTGCCATGTGTGAAATCGAGAAACGCAACCACCAGTTGTAAAAAAAATCGTCGAGCTTTTATTAATTTCTATCAGGAGTATAAAAACAAATATCCAAATGAACATGACATCTATATTCTAAAAAGATGACTGAGTCGAAGTCGAAATATCGTAACACCTATTCCGTTCTACTGATTCGTCGTGTAAGTATCGATAGTGATTTTCGACAATCAATACTTGCCGAATCATAAATTCCACACGTGAATTGAATTTTAAATTTTGAATTTGCTTTCCTTAATAATTATTTTATCACGAATCTATACTCGAAATACATTGAAAATCTGGGAATTTTAAGGGAATTTTATGTAATTTTTAAAGATTTCATGGGAGATAATGGGATTTTCAATTTTATCGTAGAATTTTAAAAAATTTCAAGAACTTTCTGGGAATTTTGAGAATTTTCACGACTTTGATCAGCTTTTAATTGGACTTCAAGGTACTTTTATTAATTCTAAGATATGTATTTTGTGGGATTTAAATAAGGAACTTAAAACTATATTGGGAATTTTATTGAGGAATTTCAAAAGCTTTTTATGATTTTTAAAATGTTTTGTACAATTTACAAAGATTTCGAAGGTTTTCGTCGAATTTTAAGGGTTTTCAAGAAATTTTTTGATTTTTCTAATAATTTTGAAGAGTTTCAAGATATTTCTCTGATTTTTAAAAGATTTTGTAAAATTTTAAAGAATTTCATGGAATTTGATAAGATTTCTAATGTTTTTAAGGGATTTTAAATTTGAAGGGATTTCAAGAGGTTTCTAGGAATTTTTCGAGATTTTCATGAATTTTAACGTGGATTTGTATGATTTTGAAAATTTTCGTAGAAATTTTAAAAAATGTTATAAAATTGTTAAGGATTTCATGGAATTTGACAAGATTTTAAAGAATTTTAAGAGATTATAAATCTTGAAAAATTCCAAGAGTTTTTTTAATGTATTTTTAGAGTTTTTTTTACTGATTTTAACTTGGATTTCAAGATATTTATAATTGTAATGGTTTTTGTGGATTTTTAGAGGATTTCAAAAGGTTTTTGAGATTTTTAAGAAATCTTAACGATTTTTAGAGAATTTTGTGATATTTTAGATGATTTTATAGAATTTTAAGAATTTCATGGAATTTCGTGAGATTTTTAATAATTTTAATAGATTTCAATAAGGACGTCTAGGAACTTTAAATTTTATCGTATAATTTACAGAATTTCAAGCAGATTCTATAAGAATTTTAAGAAGTTTTCACGAATTTTAAAAGTTGTATGAGTTTTAGAATATTTTATAGAGTTTAGAGGATTTCATGGAATTTGATAAGATTTGTATATAATATTTTTAAGGGATATTAATGATAGAAAGAGATTTTAAATTTTACCGTAAAATTTCAAGAATTTTTTTTGGGAATTTTAAGAGATTTTAAAGTTTTTTCATGGAATTTCAAAAGGTTTCTGGGAATTTTTCAAGATTTTCATGAATTTTAACGTGGATTTCAGAAGATTTATGAGTTTGAAAATTTTTAAGGATTTCATGGAATTTGAAGATATTTCTAATACTTTTAATGGATTTTAAAGCATATAAAAGGGATTTGAATTGTTATCATTGAATTTAAAAGAATCTCAAGAAGTTTCTGAAAATTTTAAGAGATTTTCACGAAGCTTAACATAGATTTTAAGAAATTAGAGATATAAAATGTAATAAATTATATAATATTGTAAAAGGACGTAAATGCGCGCGTTCATTCTTGTTATACAAAAACCTGATGGTGCAGAAGTATCAGCACCCAACCAGTAAATTTGTATTTTTGATGCAAAATCTATGGAATCGAGATACCACAAACTCTAATCGATGTCCAGATATGGAAGATTAAGGACCAAACGTGTGCAGGGTATTTCCGATCTGCGGCAATTCAAAGATTGGCTCGGCCCTTCCTCTTTAATCTTCTCGGAAATTTATGTATTTACAGAAGGGTAGATTACATAGCAGCACAATCTGGGGATATACCAAAGTTGTGTTACGACCGTATTGCATCGAGTGGATCTCTGACTTCATCTCAGTTTATGGTTGCACACGCGTGAAGCTATAACTCGATGTGAATATAAACTCGGAAAAAGGCAGTATTGAAATTTGTCTCGAATTCGAAAGATTTCACATATAGTATTGCAGTGAAAGAGAAGAATGGTGGGAATGTGATTTATATCCTTAAAGCAGATGGCAAATAATGTACTCCTAAAGTAAACCTAACTAACAAAGAAGAAGATTCAGACACCAAAGTTGGAAAGGGTTTAGCAAGATACCGCAACAAAGTTTTGAAGTTGTAATCTTATCTGAAGTCAGAAATATGAGAAATTAAGGGAGTAGACACAATTTAATCTCTATCATCTAAGGATCACTGACTCCAGTATTTTCTTTTAGAGTGATTGTGCTTGATCCAAGTAAGCAATAAAATAGTAATAAAACAAAGATGGGAGCTTCTTCTTAAGGCATGGGTATGGTTATATCTTCTTCGATGAGGGTTTCCCTGCGTATCGAATACGCTCACTGCTATGTCATTCTAGTCATCGGAGATTAGAGAGAGATATCTTTTGGGGATGACGTATCCAAACATTACGGTATGATGGAGGGAGGAAGCTCATCCTTAGGTCAATCATGCGTGCGAGTCTAACAAGGGGAATTGTCACATCCAACTATTTGCTGGAACATAACGATAACATTTCGTTTCGCCTTCATAATTTGTCGAGAGTCCAATTTACTTCTCACTTATCATCGAATTGCGAAAGTATATATATATATAAATAGGGACTCGAACTTAGGGTAGATCACGAACAATGAAAGACAAACAATGAAGATCCAGCTTCTTTTTTCTGTCTTCTTTCTTGATGAAACTTTGCTGTTGTAATGAAGAATGTCTGTGTCTAAGAAATATTTGCTTGGATTAAACATTTTTGGAAGGATCATTTTTTGTTGGTAAACATAATTACATATATATATATGTAATTATGTTTACCAACAATAATTATATATAATATATACTATAACTATATGTATATTGAAATTTCGAAGCTCAAAGTGAACCTAATCAAGAGTAGAGATTCTGTGATCACTAAGCTGAAGCTTGTATTGTCCTTACAAAGACAGACTTGGATTATTGCGATATTGGTTGATAAATAAAGAGGATAAGGTCGAGAGAGAGAGAGAGAGAGAGAGGGGGTGGGGTGTCAAAGGCAGAGCTTATAATCGAAAACCGATAATGCACTAATGCATCAAACCAACCTGGTGTCGAGTTCTACCTGGGTTCGAACCCTTCGGAAACCTCCCCATTGCAGGTTCAAGTTAATCGAGAATGCACGCACACACCCTCATAAATATACTTACTGGGTGGCCAAAAATAACCAGACTGTGAAAATGAATGCTTGAAGTTGGAAAATACTTAGAAAACATGCTAAGAGAAAATAATAACATAAGAGAAAATACTAAGAAAAGAGAAAATAAGCAGAATAGACAATCAATTGGATTGAGATTGAATTGATTCCTTTATTGGAATGTTGTCGCTAAAATTTGAAATGAGCTAGATATAGAGGGATATCATAGACAGTTGGGGGAAATATATCAAGCTGTAGGTAGTAAGTTTGAAACTGTCCGCACGATTTGCAGTGCGAGTGGTACGGTCGAATGAATTGCTGTATAGGATCTGTTGTGTATTCATTGGTAGAGAACGGTAAATGGTGAGTGAGCGCACCAAAGTAAATATTTGTTGAAAGCCACCAAGTTTCGCGCAAACCAATAGGTCCCCACAAATCAATGCTCAACTCCCGAACTTCGACTTGCCTGATTTTGAAATGTGAAGTAATAATGATGCCGAAAAATGAGCAATTACTAAAGATTTGATATCAGGAAGATGTGTGAAATCTCCATTTTTGCAAGATTCCGTTCATGTTGAGTTCTTTATGCGGACATAATAAATATCTTTAATTCACAAATGCCATGCATCAGAATTTTAATTCACATTCACTATATACCCTTTCCTCCCCGCGAATTTCAATAATCCGCGTCATTCACCCTTTTCGCTCTATGACATCATCTACAGAGACAGACGCTTTGACTGTTTCGGCTCTCTGGTTCTGAAATGGCCGCAAAACTAATTGCGTTCGTAAATGCATTAATATATCCGCCAGGGATAATCCTCCCCGGAAGGAAGCCCCAGTTGGCGAGAGTTCGAGAGTTCGGCGTTACCGTATTGGGCCAATTTCTAATCGGATTTGTGAGAAGGACGTCAATCAAACATGCGCAACACAAATTGTTAAACCTGATCAGTAATAAGTTTTAATATCTTTTCTTCAAGCATCATATTTTTTGCTACTCTTCAGATCAACTAAACTAGTCGCGTGTTTAAACTGTAACAGTGGCTTTAAGTTTCTTTCATAACTGTACATATTGTACAGCATGAACATTTTAGATTGTAGAAGTTACAGTTGTAGCAGAGGTTTGTCAGTATGAAGGAATTTCAGTGCGTTCGTAAATTACATCGCCGCACGGCACGGGACGTTATATTGATTTTCCCAAGACGAGTTTGCGTGAGAACTAATTTTTGTTCGGAAGTGTTGTACCTTCCCCATCACTCTCGTGTAACTCGTGCCGCGAACACGCAGATTACGCAACACACGTGTCCACCTACGTGCGTGCGTCTCCTAATAACCCATGACACCGAAAATCCCACCGGAAATGTCTGAAATAGATATGCCCGCCTGTCATTCACAGTTTCTTCATAGTTCATCACGCGTTTATATTTACATGCTCTATACTCAGCAAAATTAAAACGATTAAAAATTTAAACGATACATTTGGACTTGTGAAGAATTAGAATTCTGTAAATTACTAAATTACAAATATTACATTATATTATAAATATTCTATGGGGATTAAACGAAAATTATATGGCTTGAGACTTCACATCAATTTTCTTGAGAACCCTAAATTATATTTTCCTAAATAGCAATTACGAAGCATGATGAGGGTAGAAAATATGCACATGCCACTTGCACAAGCGAGAGTCTAATTAGCATGGTTAGAGCTGGGTGACGTTAATAATAATTTCACCTATCTAATCGTCAGCACGCTGGTATGCATCGGAATGTCGGATATCCGGACATCACGTAGCCGTGCGTCGGACGTCACGTCGACGTGGCTCACCCAGTGCGTGTTCTCTCGTCGTTCTCTATTCTTCACGTCGCGAAATTTCACGCCGGAGGCGCTCATCCCTCCTGATTAAACGATAAGGTTAACGCGCTTTCCCTAGGCGCAACCGACTCCGATTTACCCTCTTCCTCCAAGTATTTTGCCAGTGATATAATATCTCGAGATAAAGTTCTGACTTTTTCGAATAAAACATGAAAGTGAGATACTTTCCTCACCAGAGCGTAAAGTTAGCTATCGTCTTTTCAAAAAAGTGACAAATTACTCAATTTTAGACTGAAGAATAATTGTCGACTGCAAAATCCCCTGTTATTTTGCTTATTTTGGAAAATTTCAAGGCAGAAGTAAATGGCCCATGACAATGAAATCAGTGATGGAATTTCGGGGATTTATTGGGAAGAGCATAAATTTGAATAATATCCAGTGAAATGTTGTTGTAACTCACCAATAACAAGCGGAAGCCGAATCCCGCGGCATAAGAAATTCTGGAACAGAAAAGCAGAAAGTTTATGAAAAAGCTGGCAGGACCCCAAGAATAGTTAATCTTCCGTGAAGGAAACATTCGTTTCAGCCCCTCGACTTGAAACTCGACGCTACCCTCTTTCACCTAAACCCTCTTCTCGTCTCTCTTCAGAAATATTCTCGTCTATATATATGTATATACAGCAAGTATGGTAAAGTTTCAACCTGTGATCTCGACCCCGGGGTTTGTGTCACTTCCTATTGGCAAACGAATGGTCGAGGTTCGGCTCCCGAGTCCCAAATACAATATTGATGAAAATGTGATAAAGAGATCGTAACACGTGTGAGGAAGTAAACACATAAAAAATGTAACGCAAGGTACTATTCGCACAGCTGTAGTCGCAGAGTTGGAAAATTTAGATACGATATACAAACTTTAATCCTCTTAAAGGAATTTCAAACAAAAAATCTTATTTAATTCGAATTATTCTCGCTTCTTTTAAATAAGTTTAGAATAAATTTTCCTTCACAATTGAAACCCATCCACAATCCGGAAGACAAACAAGAGAAACTTAAGGGAAGCTCTTAGGGTCAAAATCCAAGGGCTGGTACAAGACTCGGCAATTACTGAAGCCGAATTTACATTAAAATGAAAAAGTTCCTTTTTTCCAACTGCTACACCACTCGTGATTCACAATTCTCGAACGACCATCGAAGCAGTGGTATATTTGAATATGAAGCGTTCACAAATTTTCGGCCAGACAGGCCAAGCCTAGTATTTTCCTTTTGTACAACCCCGACTTTTCATTTTTATAAAAGCATTGCTTGTTCGCGTTTAAAAATTCCCTTTGACATATAATGTGAGGATTACTAATTTCGAGCTCGATTTCGAGAGCGAAATGAAAACTGATACTTGAATATATTTCTAGCAAACAGTATGTGAATTCAGGAAGAATAGTATACCGAATATTGAAATAACTTTCGCTCATGGTCCAAGTTTTTATTTTTCAATTTGAATGGTGTCATGAGTCATTGGGGCATATGTCACATGCACACGTGTGGATCCAGAATTCAACTGGAGTAGCATTCACATGCTGTGGCACTTTGCCAAAAAACGTTTTTTCACGGCAACATGACGACGGTGATTTCGAGACGACCTAGCGAGTTGTTGCAAGTTTCATTCAACGTTTACTCTCTATATATATATTGTGCACTTCTATTATCGATTATATTATAAATTTTATTTTATGCGGCGCTATTGACATGAATCTGAAGGCAGTGAGCAGTTGATTTGACAGTGACACTTTTTCTTTTCACAGTTTTTCAGGATGAAAAGTGCACTGGAAAGCAAGATGAATTTAGCTGGTGAAGGGTGAATAGGAAATGCTAATCCTTTGATCCGTGATAGAAGATGAACGGAGGTACGATCTGAAATTGATGACCAACATCCGCCAGACCTATTCCAGAATCCTAACTTTTCCTCTACAACTTGTCACCTGTCTGAGCTCCACTCCAACTTTTTTCCCGAGTTCGAGAACGAAATATCGATTCATACGGTTCGTCGGTCCTAAACGAATTTACAAGATCCGCTTTTTCAATCTGCACTCCAACTAAAGCGAGTATCGACTACTTACACACGAAAGTCGTCATTTATTGACGATAAATAATTCATCGAAGTTTATCGAACTTTTATCAAATTAAAACCATGAAGAAAATATTATGGCATTTGAATAAATGTTCTAGTATTTCTGTATTGATAAATATTGTCTGTTGCATCTCTATAGTCCATATATTGATTCATTCGAGTTTTCCTGAGCTTTTTTTGATAAGATTCGAGGTAAAATGCGAGGGTGAGTCCATGGATAGAATCGAGGTTTAGTATCTGGAGGAGATAGTTGCCTTCGTGTGTATAACGCTCGAAGTTGGAAGTGCAGTTCAGTTGGCGTCCAGCAAGGGTAAAAGACTCGATTTAATCCGCCACGATCGAATAGCCGTCTCTCATGGTAATCCCAAATAAAATCCCAAAGTGATTGCCGCCTCATTCCACTTCCGGCGGTCAAAGGAAATCTTTCCCTGTTTCACCTTCAAAATTGGATTTAAAGTGTCATAAAAGAAAAGAAGACGTCATATGTTTGGAAATCGTAAGAAAGAAAAAAAACAGAGGAATAGGAGAAAGATTTTAAGTCTACAATATAAAATTTGAAGTGGAATCTCTTAACTTCCTCTTTACGGAAGGAGGTCGTGGGAGTCGTGATTATTAATGCATACGTCAAAAGTATTAATAGATCAGAAAGGTTGATGCATTATAGTCCTAGAATAAAGCTAGCATTTCTATAAGCATGTGACGTGCACGAAGGCACTCGGTCAGAACTGACTGCCCCTTTCTCAGAGTCTTAAAGAAGAGAATAGTTCCTTGTCACGAGAACGGGTCTCAATATTAATGTCAAGGTGTACGATAAGACTAAGTCTTTCTCTTCAAGAGTGGAAGTCCTACTTCAGAAAGATACGCCTTGATTTCTACATTGAAAAATATTTTTACATCAGAATAAGTATCAATTGAACTTTTCACGTTGCTATTGTCTATCAATGTCAGACATATCAGAAGATTCCTATTTAGATAAATTGATACTATTCTTCTCAACAAGAAGCACAATAATCACTTTGTGCTGGTGATTTTCTACTTCAACTCGAAAATGACTTTATATAATATTAAATATTAAACAATATTTATATAATATATAATATTTATATAAACAGACAATTTTTTTTACTTCGAGTTGAGAGTGGATAATTTTAATTGGGAGCAAGCCAAGGTTTATGATGAATTCTCTTCTCCTGGCCTTTGTCTTGGACAATCAGTAATAAAACGTAAGTCAACCTTTATCTCGACTCACGTGCGTCCTTCCAGGAAATGGATTTCCCAGGGATGCCAAACCCCATCGAAGAGCTTCTGAAGAGAATTGGCAGAGCTTCAACCGTAAAAAGCTCAGGAAAAACTCTAGTAAAAAAACGAAATTAGAGTCACAAGAATCGTGCGATCGATGTTTACGTAGTGTTAGTGAAGACTTTTACGAGTCTCAAACTATATCTTGCGAAATTGACAATTTACCCTTAAATTCTCTGGAGCTCATTTATCATCTCTTTTGCTTCCTTGTATTACACTTCAAGAGTCTATTTTGTTTTCTAGTATTTCTGAAACTACCATTATTTCCTTTAACTGAAAAAAAGTACAGAAATAGTAGCAATAAAAGAAATGACTTCCGAAGGATTAAACAAACGTCGATAAAATCCCGGCCAAGATAGTTAAGAAAATCTCAGATAATACGATGGGGTAAAAGTTTGTGACTGTTGAGCAGATGCGGTCCAAGTAAAGGTCTGAGGATACTTTAGATTTAGGGACACTTGGGGATTCTAGTTGGGTGACATTTCGTGCTCGAACTCCGTCGATCGAGAAATGCCAGAACGGAATGGAACTTCTTCGAAGACCTTGGTGGCAGCCACAGGAATTGTGGGGGAATGAAGGGTGCAGAGGGAAGAAGGAAGGAATTACTCGGGCTTTGGAGCTTTAAATATTCAAAAGTCACTCAATGGAATCCACGTCCTAATCCAGGAACGAAGAACTCTCGCGGGATCCGTTAATTGCTAGAGATGCCTACGCATCCTGCGATATATAGCGTAAACGATTCAAAAAGAGCGAACCCTCATTTAATTTGCAAACAATGCTAATTCATAGCGAACGTTTACGTCGATCAGGAAAAATTTTCGGTGCATGAATATCCCGGAAATGCGAGTTTACACCAGAGAGAAGGTGGGGAGGGAAAAAAAAGTGCGCAGTTGTGTGGGAGTTGCGAATTGATATTTATCTCTTTCTCTATTTTTTATATGGTTTTATATATGTACTCTTCGGAAATAAAAGGAGATTGCGTTCATGGCAGAGCGAATGTAATCCTCGGTTTTGATTGCATAGATTACAGGCAGATTTTCCAATTTTGTTTGGGTAGTTAAACTCGCTTGAAGAAGGATTAATTGATTCCTGTGGCTTTTTGCCATTTAGGGCAAGTCTAATATTCATTTTAGTGGGTGTATGTAAATTGATGATTTGTAGAGTAAACTTTCACAAATTAATCAATTAGTTTGGAGGCAAAAGAAGGAAGAGTATCTTTGGCAAAAGCCACACAGAACTTGATTCTTCAATAACTAATTAATGACTAATGATTCGTGCAATTCTAGTGTAAATAGAAGAATACCCAGGTCTGTACGATTACACGAGAATTCCCCAGAGATGGAACTGCGCTAATTAAACTTTGAGAAGTGCTGTGCATTATTCTCCTTAATTGGCGACCGATATCCGTTGGGGTGCGATGATTAAGGGTTTGAACACGGACAAACCCAAAGCCGGCGGAATAACTAAGACTCTTCGGATAAAGGATAAGCTATAAGCCACAAACCAAAACTACGCCGAATTTCTAACTAAATTTTCTTTTTGCAAACTCGTAAAAAGGTATTGCCTAAACCATGAATTCTCTTCTAATGAAAATAGTTTCTGCAAGTTAATTAAATTGTAGATCAGTACTGAGTTAATTTGTTTTATAAGATTAGCGTCTTTTTAACCTTAGGTAAGGTTTGTATAATCCTTTAGACTTAGCCCTGAAGAGTACTAGATAGTTCTTTTGGTTTCAGGTTGTTTTCATGTACTGGGTGTATTTCGACTCGATTACAAAACGGATCAGTACTCTGGATACCATAGAACTGTAGCTTAACCCTATCGTCTCTCGTCAACCCTCTCTTGCCTAATAATCCTCCTCTCCTTCTGTTAGCACTTTTTTTACGTGCTTCTTGTTCCTCTGATCAAATTCCAGAAGAAGCGAGTGAAAATTCCATTATTCTCTCCCCCTTTCGTTAGCCAGGGGTTTCCAAAGCGTAATTTGACTAGGACCATTAAGTACCTGCTTTACATGAACTGTCGGATTAGATTTCCCTGCATACTAGATCACATTAGTGAAACCAGGAGGAAGTTCAGGAGGTCCACTCGACTCATAAATTTAAGAAAATCGATCATTTAGGCAAGGTGAATTATTACTCAAAGCCAATCAAAAAGTAGTTTCCTCCTTTTCTTAACTTTATATGAAAGTACATTGAAAAAAACTTGATTTAAGTGAGATTAGCGAAAGAATTAAATTACTGCAACTCTTTTAACGAAGGATAGACAGTTTAAGGTTTATAAAGATCTCTTTTTTCACATAATAAGCGCTGTCAAAAGTCATTTTCTCTTTCTGAAAGATATATAATGATAATGAAACATTTTCTTTATTTATCACACGAAATCGCGATCGAGACTATAATTATCTGGCTTCACTTCGCGGATCGTAATTAAAGTGGAGGTAAATTGATTTTCGCAGATCGAGCAACGAACCGCAACGATAGGGGCAAAAACCGGAATACCTCGGGATGTGTGATTATATATACATAGATATAGAGTACACAGTGAGAAAAAGATTGCAATTTGCAAGCAGAAATAGCCACTCTTCGAAGTGAAAGTGGAATTTAGTTGTAAAACGTCGAAAAGAACTTAAATTTATTTTATTTTGTTTCCAATACACTTGGATTCAATTTATAAACTCTCCCTCTTTTCCAAGTGAAACAAACTTCCTTTATTTTAAAATTCTTCCTTTCTTCGTTTTTTATCAAGTTTTTCTTACTCCGACCGAGGACAAATTGGATTTCCGGATTTGGTATCGCGTATAAACCGGAATGGGATTTACGCATCCAGAGCAAGTGACGGCTTCCCAAATGTCACGGTTGCATAATGCATGAATTTTCAAGCAAGATACATATACTCGTTTAAATAATGTGTAAACCAGCGATGAGTTGAGGTAAAACGAACACTCGATGTTACGAAGGGAAATAACCCAGAGATGACGATAATCGCGTAAACCCAAGTCCACACTGAATTTTAATCCGATAGAAATCTATCGGTCTATCTCTATCTACAATTTCCATAACTAAAGCATGTCCTCGCTACGTGCGAATTTTACTCGTTGGCCGCGCATATATTTGCATTGAAATACTGAGACTCTAATTTTTTTTCGTCTCGCGTCGAAGGTTTCGTGCTTTTTTAAATGAAATCCCACGACGTAAAAGTTTACGTCTAGAAATACCCTAATTAACACATTTTCGAGGATTTTTGCTACATACTAACTGATTATGTGAAATATTACTTCACAATCCATTTTCCCACATTAAAATTAAGAAACAAATATATATTTTTCTTTATTTTTGAATCCAAATCAGCTTAAGACAAATAATAATAGCCAGTGAAATATCTGTGAATAATTACTTGAACGAAACAAAGAAACATCTTTAATTTCCTTCAACTTTCACAGGCTTGTCATGTCAAACTCAAAGTTTCAGATCCATGTATGGTTTGCGTATACTGTGCGCCAAGTATGGGGATACCTTCCGTATGGGGCGACGTGCATCTTTTGTATGAGATAATGAGAAGAATTCAATTAGTCTGCGACTGGCATCCGACGCTCGTCCGTGATTACATCGCGAATGCGAAACCCCCTGAATTCAACTCGTGTTCGGCACACCTATGCACACAATTCCATTCACTAGTTTGTTTATGCGACACTACATTGCACTTTCGCATAGTGTTGTAACTGGCTGCACCACAAAACGAACTACGCTCTTGAAAAAAAATTTCACGACCAAGTGCATACCTAATCTCTCTAATTTTATCTTCTCTTCAAAACATTTTTCGCTGTTTTCTTTAAAAATGTATATTATAAATTACTACTTTTTTTTAGAATCCCTGGACTCTTCTCCAGACTTTTCACCCTCGAAATTTTAACCGTGAATTTCTTTATGAGAATCGTAAACTAGAGTCTGCAGTACTTGAAATTCTTCTCCACCCATCAACTGAAAATTATTTCACGTAGAAGTGATATTTTTTATAGGCCCTGCAATTCACGCAGCTGGTTTTTATATTATAAAAAGTTCTGATAGATACCAAAAGGGTCTGATAAAAATTCAAACATTCAATTTCTGCATTAAATCAGATTTTAATTCTATACGGATAAATTATAATTAACCGTTGAAGAAAAGAAGACAGGGAACCAGGATATACAGTAAATTGTCAAAAAGTGTGATATCAGGAGTGAAAAGAGTCGTGTTGACTTCACGTTTGTTATCTAAAACCGCAACGACCGCCTTAATGCTCGTTAAACAACCGTCAAGCTGCTATACCGGCTAAAGATATACGTCTCACGGAACTTTATTCATGATCTTCATTTTATCTATTGTATATTCTCACGCAATATATTTTGCCTCGAGAAGGATAAAAAAAATGTTCGAAAAATATACTTGGTGCAATTAACGTTCTCTGTCGCTTCATTAGAAAAAATAGAATAAACCTATACAATTCGAGTTTGAAGATTCAGCGTGAAAATCTACATGACCATTGATGCGAGCAGAATAAATAGAGCGCAGTGAGGAAACAAAAGTGTCAATCAATCATCGTAAATTGGGATTCTTTTATCGTTCGTTTAATTCAAATAGCCGCGTCGATGTTTATTTAAAACCCTCGGATACCTCATCTGTCTTCCACAGGCTTCTCGTTTTCGTTTCCATTTTCCCTTCGTTCGGCAAAATGCCAAAATTGCCACCCGCCACTTTTACCCACCCCCTCCTTCCACCTATCATCTCGTCCTGCAATTGAAATGATAGATAGAACTTTCTCCCTTCAAAAAGCTAGTAAATTGCAGTAAACTCTATTTACAGAACAACTCTAGTTTCAAAAAGAGCGCAGATCTATTTTCCCCTTTTTAGTATCACTCTAAATTGACTTCAAATTCGATATCCAACCACCCTTTTTCATACACACTATTTCAATTCACGATTAACGATTAAAGTCTCGTAGTAAAAATCTCTATTATTATTCACAACTTGAGAAAATAAAGTCTTAGATAAGACTCTTTAAGAACGTTATTGTAAAATGTTTTATGCGAGGACGACAGCTTATTGTAGTGGAGTGTGGTGATGATATACAGATATAATGCTAGTAGCATACATTTATGGGAGATTACAATGGGGATGATCCCACAATAATTCAACGGGAAAGGCAAACATTGCCAACTGGCGCATGTTCTCGTCGGGTAGGTACATTGTGTACGATATTTTTCACGGTTTCTATTTACCCTCGTGATGCTGCTCCACGTGAGTATTCCACATACGTCACGAGAGGATGGTCGTAAAAAAATAAAATAAAAATTCAACTCGCGAATTTACGAGTCAAATGTAATGAATTCTCTTGGATGTAAATAGCGAAATCATTACATGCTTCCGTCTCCATAAAAATTCACTGTCTACCACCTTCATAAAACACATAACTACTTTTTATTCAACTATTCTCGAAGACTATACATGCATGTAAAATACAATTACATACATTTAAAATACAATTGCATACATGTAAAATAAAATTGCATGTGCAACTCAATAACTACCTAAATTCGTCTTAAAGCAAGTAAATTGCATCTAGTTGAAGTCGGTTTCGATTGCAATAACGAGGGCATAATAAACTTGATTAATTCTCGGATTTCGGTAAGTACTAAAGTTGGAAATCATACAATAGAAGCACGCGACATATCGTGAAAGTTTTCAGTTAAAATATAACTTGTCATGCGCAGTAATGTGCGAGTTTATGATCCTGGGATAACGGTTAGGATACGGTATAAAACCATACAACGTAAAATGGCTGTTATATATTTTTTCTAATAAAATCGCGAAGTACCAGCCAGTCGATGAGATGTGCACTTGGAAACTGGATGCGCGATCTGCCTATCGATCTAAAACCCACCCCACACCCTCGCGGTGAAACGAAACGAGGAAATCGTGAGGAGCCTCAAGAGCGAATAGGTTTCCGGTTTCTCGTCACACAACGCCATTTTATTTCATCGACGCTTTCCGCACATTTTCACACATTTAGTGAAAAATGTAGTTTTTAAAAGCTCAGAAATATTTCTATTCAACATAAATTTATCAAAATCTATTGATAAATCAATCAAAGGCTACAGATAAATCAATCAAAAGCTTTGGATAAATCAATCAAGATTTATGAAAACATATTGAACTCACCCTTTGTATCCTCTGATGATCAAATTCTGCACCTGAAACAAAAAAAAAAGCGTAACATTAGTAACAAGCATTGCTTTAATATTTTTAAAAATTGAACGAAATTAGTCCTTTCAAAAGACATTTCCACACAATGTGAGGATTTGCATGATAACAAATATTCAACCGGATGCTGTGACTGACTAATAATCAAAACAATGTCAATGAGTCACTAGAAGCTTCAGTGTGCGTGTTTCTGGCATGTAATTAAATACGGGTATCGCATTACGAGTAAGTCGAGTGCAACGGTGGAGTAAATACGATAAATTCTTGTGAGAAAGGAGGACAAAGCACAAGATCTGATTAAGTTCGAATTGAGATACGAAGAAATGCATCTGGGATAATAACAAGGGATCGTTTACAAGATTAAGTACATTAAAATGTAAATATTATAATCACTTACTTCATATTTAGAAGCTGTGAAGCCTATAATGTTCTTATGAACGTCCTTAATGAACAAGAATTATTATACCAAAGGAATCAAAATAAACATCTGAGAGAAACTAAGTATCAAGAACTGGTCTTGCCTTGAAATAGAGCGCAATATTTCATTAAGTACATGCACGTAGTTTTGCGACCTACCATAATTATTAAAGTTTCTAAGTAAGGATTTTGGGTAAGGGACTATAACTTCAAAATTTAGTGATAAATATAAGACATTAAGTCCACAGGTTTAATACAAATTAAATTTAGAAAAGTCATCGAAGTAACTTTAATTTATTAAGACACGTATCTAATATAATGATGGTAATTACATATAAAAGTATAATATTTAACTCCGTTAAAATAATTTTTATTGTTAACGGGCAATCGATTACACTCAATGTGACAGCTGTAACTTTCAAATATATACTTTATAAAGTTAATCAAACTAGAAAATAAAATTAAACAACGAAAAGTTGATCGACGAGCTCTCTAATGAGATAATTAACGAGTTATATAAACTATGAATAAACAAAAAAGCCCATAAAGTTTAATCATGCCAATATTTCTTGGTAAAAATTCTTGAAAATGTTATCCAATTAGAACTTTATCTTAAAAAAACTACATTTGTCTAGTCTAATAAATCACATTTTCTTCTGGACGTCACGTTTTTTTGTGATTCAAAAATTACACAGGGGAGAAATCTAACTTACAGAAAATGTTTTATGGCAGTCTTGAGTATAATTTCAAGCGCATGCCCCTATGCAATTATGAGACTTCTTTTTCTACCTGCCTATGCGGCGCGTGCATATTTACTGCCCAGCTGAAAGGCACACGTGGTAGTGGAAAAACACAGGGCTATAAATTATTTTCTTAATTAGCAACATTTTTGAGCTCGAAACGGCACTTCTGGAGCTACTTTGCTCACCGCAAAGTCATTTTATCTGGCACTTTACCAGAAGCAATGCATTTTTTCGACAATACTCATTTCGCAGCAATTGTCTGGATATAGAACCTAATGTGAGCAAGTTTCGTTATGACGTTGCAGTTGAGACATTTTCTGCCTGTTCCAACCTTCGTTTACAGTTTTTCACGCAAAGCTTTTATATTTTAATTAAAACGGGTGGATAAATGTAGGAAAAATTAAGGGAGACCATATATGTGAAATTAACTTCTGTGGGCTCTAAAAACTAAACGTGAATCGCATAAAACGTCTTCATTTCATTTTTTCACTTAAAAAACTGCTGTTACTTACTTACTTATATTAAACAAAAGAACTGATCAGAAGCAATTTTTAATTCAGATAAATTGGGTTTCTGCAGTAGACTATTAATCACTGACATAAACTGAAAGTTGCACTCTCATCACTGGGACAAAAAGTGAATTCCAAAATAAAAAAACCAATCTTCGTTCCGAGTTTATGAAACGATATATACGAATTCAATTACAGAGTGAGTGCACTTTCCCTTCATGTTGGCTTTTCGCGAGCAACGAACCCATAACGCCACCGCAGAACAATAAAAATTATTTTTTTTTCTCTTAAAAGAGCTTTATATCACGTCGCATCATATCATTGAGAATGGTACACAGACATAAGAGTTTAAAAATAGATGGACGGAAAATGATCCGTTAATTAATCGAGATGAAATTCAATTAAAGGGGGATTTGTCTGTGGCATTGAATCCATGCCATTTGTACTCCTTTGTGTCTATCATTCAATTCTGCAGGGAAGCGAACTTTTTAATCGGAATTTTTCAGTTAAGCTCCAAACGACCGCGAAGAATTTTTAAAATACTAAATTAAAAGAAATAGGAAAATACTTAACATCGAAAATTATAGTTTATTTTTCGTAATATTTAGGGTGAAATAAATTCTGCTAATATAAATAAAGCAAATGCAGATATATTAAAGAGAGAATATGTGGTTTCTGACAATAATTAATGCCAAGTACCATAGAGTTCAGTGTGAAAGGAGACCTAGAGATGGTTTGGAATTTGCAGGAAATTATTTCCTTTGAGCAAAGTGGCACCAGAGCGAGAATTGCAACCCCTTGACCTACATTCTTGTGTCACTGCCAAGTTCTTCGTGGCTACGCTCTTCGACCACTTTGAATCGTGCGAGAAATCTACCACCTGCTGGGACACGTCGAGATAGATTAATTAAAGTCATTTAATTAAAACCGTTTACAAATTATTTACGCAAAAATATTCCTATTAGTTGCGAAACAATCTTTAATTAATCACTTCTCTCTGCATATTTTTATATCAGTTCTACCCAAAAATTTGTTGAAAACCATTCCAAATATTGAGGATTATTAAATTATTAATTGATTAACCTAATTGAATTTCAATTTATTGATAAATAATTGATTCCACTAAACCGCAAAAAAGTGTGAGGAAAGAGATAATGAAAATTAAATTACTATGTTAAATATACAAGATACTCTAAAATTAGAAAAGTTTTGAAACTTTGTAAACTTAAACAAGACCTTGCAGTAAAGAAGTTTTCACTAGGAACTTCGTGAATACAATCAAGATCAATACGCTGAATGCACTACTGAATTCATGAATAAATTGAAAACTGAATTAAAATTGAATATCTTTTCTAGGTCTGATGTCACTCGAAGAGTACAAATAAAGAAAATTACGCAATTATTCAAAACCTTCCACTTTTCTCTGATCATTAGCATATCAATTTGAAAAATCGCAGACTGAATAAATAAAGAATTGTCAGTTAGTTCAAAACGTAATACTCTAAGCTTGATATATAAATCATGTTCCCTTTGACCAGTAAATTATTCTATAGGTATATTGTACTAGGCTTTCTAGGAACGTAGATTATCGATCGCTTGAAAATAACCTCAGGTCGTTCAACATGCAACTTTTTTCCGTTTAACCTGCTGAACGACAATTTAAGATAATGTTCAAAACAATTTACGTCATGATAGTAAAAAAAGTAGGCTTAATTAAGAAAATAATCATTTTTTTCTTCCAAACTGATTTTCATATACAAAAATATTGACTTATCTTTCAGAAACATCTTGTGATCTACTTTTTAGTGCCAATTTCTTGAAAGATTTTCATAATCAGAGGAAAGTGGAGTTTCAAGAAAAGGTAGCACCAAAGAAACCAAATGGAAACTTTAGAAGATAGCTGGCATATAGCCTGGTTAGTAAGTGAGCAGAGCCACAATACAAAAGTCAAGGAGGAGAGAGATGGATGCACAATAAGTGTAGGGTTACGATAAACTGGCAGGATGAGACAAAAGACTGAGCATCCAGAAGGCTACGAACCATAAAGCCAACCAGGGGTATAAAGTTACCTACCCCGTTTCAAGCAGCACGAAGATCACTTACTAAATCCTAGAGAGAAGAATAGAATTTCGTGGACGATGAAAGTTTCGTCGCCCGGCTGTCTCTCAATCCTTTGCTACTGTCCTTTCCACACACAATATACATTTTCATTTCAAAGAGCAACTCTTTATACTTTTCTCAAAAGAACCTTTCAAGAAATCAAATCTTTGAGAATTTTGTGGACAGCTTCTCAAGAATTCTACAAAGCAAAATAATGTTAAATATAAACGAGATTTCAAGAGAAAATAGGAAAATGAACACGCAAAATTCTACAAAATAGAAATGGTCTGGAAAGTTCAAATTCAGAATGTGAATAGAAATTCTCTTCTCTTGTACCCGCCGCAGAAACCTGAGATAACACATTTCAATTTTCTAAGAGGAATTTCACATTTGCTCGCTAACGGAATGACACTAGAACAATAGGGAATTCAAACAGTAAGAGAATCCAGAAACTACATTGCGGCTAGACACTTCCGGTGAGAGAAACTGACGAAAAAGCTCTGACAAGAGATTAGTTTTAATGAAATTACACAAACTAATTAGCACATATCTCTTTTCTCTGTAGAAATTATTTTTATATTTCTGAACATTTTCTGGATCGTTTATATAGAAGTTTGCTTAGAGTCTCGGACTCATTCAATTCTCTGGTATTATTATTACTATAACGCCGATTTCATACGGTCAGCCGAGTTTACGGAAGTAAAAGATATATACGATGAGCCCGGAAGCTCCTCAGGGAAGCTCAAGAGAGAATGAAAAACGAATGAAATGCCCAGGAAGAATCCCTTTCATGAATTAATACACGGACTTTTGAGCATCTACTCTCTTAACTAAACTGCGCAAAATTATTGAATGGCGTACTTTGCTGAAAAGGAGATAAAAGGTTTGCTGAAAATAGAGATTTTTACCACGTTCCATAAGAAAAAAACGTGAATGTTACAGAAATGATAAGAAATGATAAGACAATCTCTCTATGATAAGCACGAACAGAGGTGAAACAACGTAGAATTATGGTTTAACAAAATTAACTGCGGATTTTGTTCGTTACTTCTTATCATGTTCTGGTTTCATCCGAGAGCAAAGCGAGTTCTTAATTTCCTCGACTAGCACGACATTTAGATTAGTTCCTGCAGTCCGCGTTCTTAATTGGTCAGAAATTAAAAAATTAAAATATTAAAATACTCGCAAATTTCATGTATGAAATTGCAAAACCTTTTCAACTTTAGTGAAAGGTTTCGACAGAAATTTTATATCATATATATTTCGCATTTCAGCTGGCTTATCAGGTAATTGTGGGAAATGAAAAAACGCGAAACTCGATAACAATGGAGAGAAGAAAGGAGAAAAGACGATTTGTATCTCGATCGGCAGGTACATCTATTAAAGTGGTACTATTAATCACCGTGTCATCGTCAAAGGTGCAAGAGCCATAAAGTTCCCGAGGAACATAGGCGTCTGCCGATAAATCACACGTCTAATCACGTGCACGGCAAGACCGGAAACGGACGAGGACGCTAACTCGCGCATGTTATGTGCAGAGGACAAGACTGAAGTTGGAACCCATATGTTAGCACAAGATGTCAACTTGACCCAAGAGCGTCTATCCAAAGCTACTAATTCAATATTTCACCTTCGAGTGACTCAATTTAATTTTGCCTTAAAGGTGCTTCAATTCCTTCTGGGCAGGATTCTCTCAAAAATAGCTTTAAGCACTCTATAATTGAAGTGATGATAACAAGTAAAGACTATCCCATAAATAAAAGCTGTGTCCAATGAAGTGGAATGTACTTCACAGAATCTGACACCACTTATGCCCTTGTTGTAGCCATACTTTAGGCTGAAGGAAAAAGACTGTTGAAGGCCTGAAATAGATTAATCATTAAGCATGACAGCTGAACTCACTTTCGGTCCCCTATCCATTTTCAGAAGGAGTTACTACTCCTTATCTTCTTCTACTGAAATGGGCTGAATCAGCGTTCGTCTCTTGCAGGAGTTATAAATCTACTATTTTCACGACTCTGGTAGTTATAATCCCATTTTCTTTTGTTCAAGAGCCATTACTACTGATGATCCTAGCTCTTCAAGTATGTAATAAAAAGAAAAAAAATGTTAATTCGAGGGTGTCTATGGAGTGGAATTAAACAACACTCAAGAGAGAAGAGATTCTACGAGTTTTGTAAACAATGGAAATCCGAAGAACAACAAAGAACCAAAACCCAAGAGCTGTAGCGGATATGTTGGCTGTATTTCCAACTTGAAACTTGAAACATGAAAGTCAGTCTGGCTAAGTTCGCGACGGTTTCCGACAATTTAGACGCTTGTTTAGATTTAGACGAGAGGAGAAAAGGAAGCCTTGGTTCCACGGGGAAATCGTGGGTTGCACAGTTTGTGTTAGCAGATGGTATACACAATCATAGAGGGGAGACTTACTTCGCAAATATGCTAAACTCTCTACGAGGACCAAATTTGTCCACGAACAAAACCGCATTCACGGGATTGGCTCCGAGGGAACCAGAAATCAAAGTTTTACCACCCTCACGTCTCAAGATTTCATCATCTTCTCACCTCTGAGAAATATAATAAAATCAGATGTTCAATTAACTCCATTTTTGCTCTTTACTTTTTGTGTGAACATTGCAAAGTTGCATGCAACGAACCACAGAATTAGTCAAAAAAAAAAAATAAATAAAATAAAAATAAACATGAAACTCGACCGAGATTCGCTGTAGTTTTGGATTTGTATACTTCGAATGCAGAACGTTTGCAGGCCGTACACGCTTTTGCCATTTACAAACACAAACTCAAAGCGGTTACTCCTGCAAACGACATCCGACTGTAGTCCCTGTCTGAGGAGGGCGTGTACCAGTGAATTTTCGTAAATTAAAAGTTCCGTACAGTCCGCGCAAAATATTTTTGAAAATAAAGTACTTCTTAACGAAGGGAAGGACTTAAAATTTGATTAATGGTTTTAAATTTGCAAAACGACACGCAAAAGTCCTTCCAACTAAAATACTGCATATTTTTTCTAACACCTCTAATATGTTTACATCACACTTCGCATAATTGTTTTTTTTTTCTTATATCGTATTTTATAAACGAATCGTGGCCACTTACGTTCTAGAAACATGACCATCGATCATACAGCTGCAGGCAAAGTTGAAATTACCCTGAACATGAGATAATGCGATACAGATATTTTTTGCACACTCTACACAGTAATCGCGTGACTCGTAAATTCGCTAGAGCGAAAAATTAAGCTCCCAAAACAATTTATAATACCCTTTTATATCAAAGGGCACTAAATATTTCTAATTATAAAAACCATCTTCTACTGTGCTTTGAAGCTGTTATGGATGCATACATTGCATAAAGGTTAGCAACATTATATTTTTAAATAAATGTATGCAGAAGAGTGAGTGAAAAAAAGAGTTAAAACTAAAATTTTCAATTATTAACATTGTAGGGGAAATTAATGAGAATTGTATAGTGGATTATTGAAAGCAAGCATCTCTGGGAGTTCCAAAACCGTTAATGCAGCAGGTATATAAATACGTCGGGGAATGAGCTGACAGACAGGTGCTTCGCAGTGATTCTCCGCGGATTCAGTGCGTGTACCCCTTCCACAAAAAAAGTACATTGTGTCCCGGCCCCAATGCGAAGGAAAGGTGCGAGCTTTCACCCGTCTTATTTAAAGGATAACGAGGATCAGAACCTTCACAAAAGACAGAAGAAGGGTTCTTCATTTTTCTTTATTTTCTTTCGTCCTCGATCCTCAAGACTCAGGATATTCAAGAAACTATCATCATATAGGTTTACTATTTAAAATTCGAAATAAGACAATACATTTCTCCTCAAGTTAAAAATTTAAAGACCCCCAAGAATTACAAACTGTTTTTTGTCTCATTTCTATCTCCACATTTTTTCTAAAATTTTTACGTCCTCATAATCAATGGAATGAGTAGAAAATAAGTCTAAACTTCATAAAGCGTAGCTGAACATGTCCATTTGAATAAGAATTGTTATGGAAGAAAAGAGTGAATTACTCATCAAGTTGATGATGAGTAATTCACTTGCGATGAGTAATAGAAGGCTTGATAATGAGAATAGAAATAAAAGAGGGGTTGGAGAAAGCTTTAACATGAATAACGCAGATAATCGTAGAAAATACTTGTGTGGTGCAGAGAGTCTCTCGCAAAATGGGAACCACGTAGTGCGCTTGGTTTCGACTCTCATAATACACAGGCTCTGTAGGCTAGCCTTTTGTGACGCGATTTAAATATGCTTTTCGCATGTAAACGATATCCGAGTACAATGTTCTTGGCAGACGGTTCAATCTTCTTCTGATCTGGTAAGACGACCTCGGTAAGATAAGAACGAGTAGAGAATTTCTACTGCAATGCCAGCTTTTTCTATCACAGAGAAAATCACTTGAAAATCTCTATTAAATTGAAAAATTCCGAAAGAATTAAAACTGCGATGCAGAACAACGATAAAGAATATTGAAAAAGTACCTTATCAGTTTTAATAAGTAGATTTAAAAAAGCTTATTTCTAAAGAAACTTTCTTTTTTGTAATTGAAGTCGAGGATTCTGATCAAATTGGCCCGCTTGGTATTTATTTTTTTGGCTCACTACTAAAGGTTTATTTTACCACGAGTTTTTCAGAATTTCAATTTAAACTCACATTTCCTTGTAAATTTACTCTTTTCTCATTGTTGGTGCTATTCTAGTTTCATGTTTAAACGATAAAAAATATTTAAGAATACAAAGATTATTTTTTAAATATTAAATTCAATTCTTTGTGTGGAGTTTCGAAAGTAATCGCAAATACTTTGTAAGTTATTATGCGACATCATGCACGCGATTGCCGATACAAAATCCGTGAGGGGACCTGCATAAGAGAGAAGTGGAAAGAATCGGCATACCTGAAGAGCAGGTGTTCTTTGAATCCGAGCCACTCTCAGTTCTTTCTTGATTTCGTCTCTCGCTTCGAGTATTCTTTAAACAAGACACGTATTCTCAACCTGGACTGTAGCGAGCCTCAGTGCCAAAATATTAAAAATTAAAAAATGCATTTTAAGTGCCTGACTCTGTGCCAAAACTTCCTTGTTGCGAATGTCCTTTTTTTCTGTTAGCAATTTTTAATCAACAAAATTATTCATCTATTGAATTTGTTTTTAAACTCATCACTTATGATCCAATAACGACTGCTTTTAATATCTGAAAATCAGAATGAATGTACAAATTGCAATCCAAATTCGAACACATCGGAATTTTGTGCAGAATGTAAATAACTTTAAATTGAATTACGTCTGGATGAAGCGAATAAACAATAAACGAAGGCACGTTTTTTGGCGTGAGTGCTTTCGATAAATGGGAGGAATGAACCATACTGCCCTCCAGAGTAAGCAAGTAGCGTGCTAGTAATTAAAATACAATAAACTCGATTGGGGATCGTGCCAAACATTCAAATGAATCGAAGAGGGTTTTCTCCACCCTCTCATTTTCAATAATTAATCTGACACTCTTTCGATTTCCATATTACATTTCAATAGGATTGATAAAAACTCTCTCCAAACTCGTTTTTAAACATTATGTAACCGCGCATTCGACCACCGAGACAACGAGGTCATTTTTTAGGACCACTTTTTATGTTCAATGAAAGGTTTCCATGGCTGATCTGTTTTCGCTCGATGTTTATACGAGAGTAAAACTGTTTTTTAAAATCCGACTAATTTTAGTCGTTTCATTTCCTTTAATGTATACACAGCACAATTTATTCTTTAATCTAAATATAATTCCTGGAATAGAGAAACAATTACTTTTAACATAAAAGACTGATGATGTAATAAACATGATAAAAAGCTTCTTTAGATGCAAAACAATCAGTCTTTGTAATGAAAAACTATAGTGAACACGAAAACATGTTAAAATATTTGCGCAAGGGAAAAATGAATATGGGATCTTCGTTAGGGGAATTAAATTTCAGAGTGTGTCATGGGTAGGAAAAAGTATATGATAGTATAATGCAAAATACGCGCACACGTGTTGTCAGGTAATATGCGTGCTTTGATGGGTACTTTGAACGAACGCGTAATTACGTCTTTCATGGAGTAAAAAAAGAGAGAGATCTAATCTCAATTCATGGCCTTCGAGCGCGAATCATCGCGTAAATATTTCAGAGGTGCATTCCTTGTCTCACTTATTCAAAATATACAGATAACTAATCATCTGGGTCTATAAATAGAAATATGTATGCAGAATATGTGCCTTTGATTAAAATCGATTAATCATGGCTCCAAACCTTTGAGATTTATTTCAGAGATGCGTATCGAAATGCATTATATAGGGTCGCCCTATTTCTTTATTTAGATCAACATTCATATTACATCGGAAGATCTCTGCTTACGAAAGGCGAGGTGAAGGAAAGAAATCTCGAATGAATAAAATCCAGAATGCATTTCGATACAAGAGATATTGCATTCATTGAGATATATATGTATAATTTAAAAAGCATCATTTCATTTTAATATGAAGATTTTATCTGTGTTCCACACAATTAAACTTTCCTCTGCATGAATGAAATTTGGCTTAACTTTCACTGAACGATAAAGAAGTGCCGCACGAAATCTAGAGAATTCATGTATAATATATATTTTCCCTTATATAAAGCTTTCGAGCTGCAGGCACATCGTATTCCATCGCTCCACATAAATATCTTGTCATTTCTGGGGGTGCAGTTTATCCAGCGTCGAATGAAAAATTTAAGAAGCATATGCAAGGCTTTCAGCGCTTCTTTATGAATTCCACTTTTCCTCATCCCTTGTACCTGTCTTTATCTCCTCCCTACTGCGACGTGTCGCTCTTACACATAGACAGAGGAGGTCGACCAATCTCATTAGAGGTGAAAAGGGAGTGACGTGAAAAAGGATGAGTGAAGCAAAAGAAGACTGCCTAAAGCTAAAGCTAAGGCCCTGTATATTAAATAAAGGACACCGGAAGGGACGGGCCGACAACTCCTTGCCCTTGCATACTCCCCAGAAAAAGCTCCTCGACCTTTGACTCGAGTGCAATAAAACCAATAATAATAATAATAAGCATCTCACTTTTTTCACAAAGAGCAAAGAGCTTCACTTTTTCAACAACTTCAAAAGATTTTAGATTCCGTCAAAATTAGTTCTTTGATGTTTGGAAAATCGGGGTACATTCGAGATCTTAATGTCAATAAACCCAAAGCAAATGGAAACACTTGAATGCAACAATCGAATTTTATGTGTCAGTCATCAAGTGTTTAAACTCGGGAAAATAAACAGCTACATTAAGACTGATTATTGGCTTATCATGAGAGTTATTCGAGCGAAGAGGATTGTTTTTATTACTTTTATGAAGTGTACTATTCATGCACAATTCAGGATATTATAGTACATTTTAAATCGCACTAACTTTCCGGGATTTTCAACTGTAAATAGCCGGGTTTTAAGTCGTGTAAATTGTAAAACGCCAGCAGCACTAAAATCTAAATACTGCACTTTATTTCTTCCGAGGGAACAGAAGTTGCTAACCGACTATGGCCATCATCAAGTGCCATCATTTCATTCGAGGTGGAACTAATGGAACACTGCTCCGCTTTTTCCTGTATGCGTTGCATTAAAAGCAACTGGAAACAAAAGCCTTTTCTCTTTTTTACACATGTTGCTTTTATAATTCTATGGAGATTCACTTTTTCCTAATTTCAGTAACTGTCGAACATTGTTCGCGAAAAGGTAAGCATTTTTCAGCTGTACACGGTTTTAGAAACTGCAAAACGGTGGCAGTTTCAGAGATTTCCTCCTTTTTTAGATGCTCTTTTTATTCTTTTATCTTTTATCTTTTATACGGGTAAACGAACTTGCCATTGTTATAAAAGAGTGTTTCTCGAACGGATGCATCCCGGCGTTATGCATACGGTACAAGAAACGAGAGCCTTGGAGTTATTTTTGTCTTTCGGCTGTGTTCCACCCTTCGCCGGATAAATTTATCGCTCGACATCTCGCCTAGCAATTCCGGCGGAAACTTTCGAGTAATCACCGTATCTGCAAACTGAGCTGACAATTGAGGTTTCTTGACAGAGATGTCGTTTGTCAAAATCGGGTTCAGTCTTCCGGAAATTCTTTGATAATTTCTCACATTTTTTATGGTGTCTAGAGAGACTCATTAAGATTATAAAATAGATGTTTTCTTTATATAAACTCAGGGTATCCAGTGATCAGGCAATTTGAATTCTCGGGTTTAATTAATGCAATACCCATGGCAATTATGCAATAGATTTAGGCACTCCGTGTCGAAAATAAGAATGATAATCTACAATTGAAAATATTGTGGACAATCATATTTCGTGTCACGTTCAAGGTTTACGACTAACATTTGCCCATCTCAGATCGCAAGTCTGGCACACAATTGAACTAATTAATTCTTGCTCGACTCGAATGATTCAATATTGATAATGTATGAACGGCCTTCAACGTTATTTATGAGGAAGACTTAAAAAGAAAGCTTACAACTCTCGTATATTAAAGATTGAATAATATGCAATCAATATTTATAGCGAATAAATACTGATTTAAAACCTGATTAGCGAAAAAATTAAGAGGGTGCCTATGAAAGATTCTATTAGTTTCGATTTCAGGGATTTATCGGCACCCCCACGTGGTTCGAACATCGCTTATTAAAGGCGAACCAGAGCTTAGTAATGAGATTAATTACTCAACGAACCGTTTCCTCAGACGAAAAGGCTGTTAGGGATTTTAATCCAATTTCTGATCCATTCCATCGGATTACATTCTGTACATCCCTCACCAAAAAAATTGCATAGTGTAAATCGATTATAATTTCGAAAATCTGGGAGCAAAATTTCCTAAGAATCTCACCATCGAAAGCCCTCGAAAGATAAAAACTGAGTGCTATACAATATTCGTGGAAGCAATTCCTATAATTTAGAGGCCGGGCCAAAAGGCGCTGACGAAATTATACGGTCGCATTATGAGTTCGCACGCTATATTCAAAGTACTTACACCAAGGATTACATTCTCGAAGATGTTATCCTTTCTTCACAATTTTATACCGTGGAAGTGTCGAGCCTGACATTAATAATAATAAGATGCCTTCACGAAATTCCAAATTCTCACGTCAAGAAAATAACATAACAATGAATTTAATACAATTTCCAACTGGAGAAACACGTAAAATGGAGAGAGCATGTTCCGATAGGAATTTCAGAATACATAATCCTATTTCTTTTTCCTGACTACCGTAACGGAAGATATTGAAGCTGACCATATAAAACGCGTATAAATATGAGATCGAGACTTCTATCAAGGACTGTGCACACATATATGTATCTGAATATGTAAACGCGAAACGTGCGACCTCCTGCGATTTGTCGGCTCGTAGAAAGATAATAAAAATTACCCCCTTTCATGGTCCGTGATCCCTCGAGACAACCCTGGAGCTTTGCCTGTAAGCATCCCTATTCCATATACGAATCTACAGACAATATATGGTACAATACACAACATATATACAAGACTGGATTCCCAGATAACAGGCGGTAACCACGCGTGCGAGAAATCATTAATTTTCAACCAGCGGACCAAACCCTTTGGCAAAATGTATATCTACAGTTTTCAAACTGTAAAATGGCAGATAATTCTCGCTCTCTCTGAACGTTAGCCACTTATCGAGGGTACATGTTGTAACTTTGTAACGAAACTGCAAACGGGCAATAACAGGGAAGGCATTTGAAAAGAATTTATGAATATAGAGATTTCGAATTGCTCCAAGGCGTTAAAAAATGTGTTAAAAGTTAAACTGATAATTATAATTCTGGTGATCTATAGGAATATAATCTATATACTTTCTAAATCTGAATTAGTGAAAAGTAGGTCACTAATTTACTTTAGTGAAAATTTTCACTAATTATTAGTTGTATTTCACTATTTCAATTAGTAAGTTTTCAACTTTTCACTAAAGTTTTAGTCAAAAATGACTAACAATTAGTAGAATTGTTCGCTAAAGTAAATTGGTGACCTACTTTTCACTAATTCAGATTTAGAGAGTATGACTCTAATCTATAGGATTGAAGAAGGATGAATAATGGAATGAATGAATTCGATTTTAAATTTAAAAACATAGTCGACTGAAAGAAAATGCTTGCAGCCTCCGTGCCTAGATCACTCGGAGAAAAGAGAAGAACGTGCGTAGTCGAGAAATATGACTCCTTCGGGTGACACGGCTATTTCTATTCATGAACAAGTATATGCCTATGACTTATGTTCCAACATAGCCATGATCGAAGCGGCGAAAAAAAAAAGTAGTGGAGTAAGGTATACGACGAGAGAGAAAAGGGCCAAGAAGAAAAGAGGGGGATGTTTTTTAGTGTCCCCGTTATACTTTAACGTCTTCGTTATGCAGAAGTTTAATGCTTCGTGAAGAACTACCACCACTACTACTACTAGAGCTACTATATGCTTAAAACAGGCGCCCTCTCTGAAAACAAAGAACGGGAACGCTGAATAAAACACGAGATTAACGTTTTCCCGCAAGCTTTCCATTTTCCATACATTACGCTTTCCTTTGATCTCAAAAGTGGCGAAGGCTACTTTCCAAACATGGCTTTTAAAATCTTAAAGTATTTGCATTTTATTCGAAATTCCGAATCTTAATTTTATAACATTTAATTGGAGTTGATGTTTTGTCGAAGTCGATTTTTCATGCATAATTGCAAATGTGAACATTATGGAGTTGGCAGTTATTTTGGTGATGCGTTTTCCTTTGAAATGAAACGACTCGTTATGGCTCTGATTCCAGTTTAAGTTCAAAAGCTAACAGTCAATGACCGAGGTCATTAAATTCGGAAATATACCTGGGAGAATCGTGCACGTGCAGTTTTCATTGCTCTGCTCGTCGACCAGTCGTTTTACCATGACGTAATGGTAAAATCGTCGGAAATACACGCACGATTTTCGCGGATTTTTGCCTGAAGCTTTTTTCCGTTCGAAAACCTTTTTTCTTTTTTTCCAGCAACGTCGATATGGCTTAAACCGTGTGAAGTGCCTCTTTAGCTTTCAGAAAAACACGAGTTTATCAGCTACACCTTTTTCAATGTCCAAAATAAATATTATCCCCCATTAATGATGCAACTTTAATTAATTCCCTTGCTTTCAAACACAGTATTTTCAGAATGAATAAAATCTCTAAGAATCGAGGCTTTTGAAACGAATCTCCACAGCAAAAAAAAGAGCTTCCACTTCAGGAAGTTAAGGGTCCTCTCCATGAGTCTAAAACGATTGCGAGACTATATTCGTTGTACGATATATGAGAAATCAAGGGTTTACTAGAATTGCGAGGAAATAACGTCAACCCTTCTGTCGTGTTCGCACAATTTATGGGGAACTCCGTCTCGTAAAGAAAATTCGCAACAAAATGTTACAGATCGTTCCTGAAATATCTCCAATGGTACTAGACACAACCATAGTAACCCCAAACGATGCAATAAAAAGTGTATTTCAAAGTAATAAAAGTCATTTTAATTAAAAAGATGAAAAAAGAGTATTATGAAGTAAAGTGTAAGTCTCGGTGGAAGTTAATACATAAGATATAATATACTGATTTGTTTATATAGACTATAGACCAAAACATCCTTTGCTCGTATAATATATCGACTATAATCATACATCCCATACTTATCCAATGAAAAATGTTCTCGAATAATGACACTAAGCTCTTGTTTCGCCGCTTTCAAAATATTTACACACGATTCTGTAGCAGCCTCTGTTCACAGCTTCGGATAAAGGGGATTTCGAAAAAAGAACGATATGTTAAGCCTCAACTCGAGTGCAGTGAGTGCACTTCGACAGGCTTTTGTCGAGTGGGAAAAAGCCATTCTTTCTTCGGCTTTCGATAAGGGTTCATCTTAGAGAATCCTCCAATAGCGACAACTCGAATTCGGTATTTAACTTTTGAACCTTACTTAAGAACATACAATAATCCATAAACGTTTGTATAGTGTACGTAATGTGTATATGTATATAGTTATTATATAGATGCGGACTGTGTACACATGCTTGATAAGAGGAAGGTTAAAACGAAGGACAAGCGAACAAGGAAGTGATTGTACTCGATTTCGTAAAGCGTCATGGTATCGAACATATAGAGGGTCCTGTAAGCCTTTCTCACCCAGGCATAATAACTCTCTTGTATCGCGAGCACAATAAATATACACCTCTCTCACACACACACATACACACACAGTATATTCATGAGAGCTAATTCATTGTTAGACGATATATTCCCTTCGTGCTCGCACCTAATCTACCGATCTATCTTAATTATCTTATGACATACACCTCGCGAATTAAAAGAGTTCTCCACGTTTTAATATTCATCAATTAATCCCAATATCCCAGATCTGCCAATGTCAACTCTAGGTCGATTTTTCCCTCGCTTTTTCGTACTCACTTTTGCATATTTTAGTTGAAATTTGTTCACGTCGGTTGAAATTACAGCACGGTTCAATAATTGACATAATATTCGAATAAGGAAATCATATGATAAAATGTGAGATAAAGTAATGCAATAAAGTCCGAATATCATAAATCTCTGGAGAAGGGTAATAGATGCTTATATAAATATCAAATATATTCCAGAAAAGAGGCGGAATAAAAGAGCGCTCCTTCTGGAAGCAACTCACTGTGATATAGGAATATATAGGAACGAGATTCTAATACCTTCGGGGTGTAGGAAAACATATACTAAACCGGTCAATTTGACTCCCTATATAACCCGATCAACTCGAGGACGAGGTTCTATCGAAGCTCTAATAAAAAAAGAGAATATAAACAGCTTGTTAGACGTTTTATACCGTTAGGAACAATAAAATCTACGGACGAGAATAATGTGCAACGTTAATAAATCTCTAATACATTTCTCTTCCGCTTATCAAGATTCTTTCAATAGAGTTGAGCTAAGATATTCGCTCACAACATAATTGTCTGCAGAACAATGCAATTCTCTCTCTATTTTCTTATCTTGGAAAAAGATTTGTCAAATCGATACAAATTATTCCAAATCCGATTAATCCATGAACATTATTTCTGATAATAATAATAATATTGAAAAAAAGCTCACCAGATGAATATGAACGTCTTTCAACCAGACTGAAAAATCGAGATCGAGAGGTCGAAGTTCACAGCCCAAAATCCAAAGCCACGTACAAAAACACTAATAACTTTGGAATCACTATCAACAGCAATTATTATGAGTTCGATTGCTGAAATTCGATACTAAATTCTGGAACTTTTACGCACCAAAAAACACGCTTTCACACAAAAGCACGAGACACTCGCGAATATTCCCGCTCGATTGATTCCTTATTCAACTCTCTCTTAGTATAAATATCACTATCTGCGGTTTCTGAATGAAACGCTTATCGTGAAGCTTGGTATTCACGTGCCTGGGACAATGTCAACAATGGCACGACTCAGCAAAGGTGAAGGTATTGAATCAAACTCATTTGAGGTCAATTTCCTCATCCGAACTCCGTTTCAAACACCAAAAACCAGTTTTGCAAATTGTCAACACTTTTCCTTTTATCACTATTGTTTATCTTCATTAATATCCTTCGTTTACACAAAATCGATATTATTTCTAATTAGCTATTATTGCTACTCCAATTTAACATGAAATCAGTCACAATTGATGAAAATTGAAAGAAAAACTTATTGACTATTCCAGCCTCAGTCTGAGTCCATCGAATTAACAATAAACTTTTGATTTTAATTAAAAATTATATTGAAAATCGACTTGAAATCATTTCAATCGATGATGATCGCAATTGTAAGTTCATTCGCGATTTTGAAACTCGAGTCGGTGTCGAAAATGTTACTTTTTCGCGATATCAGTTTTTTCATGCGGGGTGAAAATTGCACGGAAGTTTATTTTGTTTTTTAAAGTATTTTTTTATTATTCTACCGTGACGTTTTAAGGACGGCGGGAACCGAGGCCGAGCGAAATTTAAAAAGAGATGCGCCTCGGTAGGCAACCACGCTCGCTCTGCGAAGAGGCCCGGAAAGTTGTTGGCCACGCGCAGCCAAAAGGCGCAGCCGCGCATCTCATTCGCCTGCTTGCCTACTGACCACCCACTCCGGACTTCTATCGGTTCGTCGCAGGGGTTCTCAGACAATTTAAACCCTTCGAATCCCCATTTTAACCCCGTTGAATTAGTGGAATAGTGGCGTCCTAAAATAACCGGAAGAGTGGAACCCTTCGAGGAAGAAGGGGATTTTTTTTAATGTAGGGCACAGGCCAAAGCCTTAAGGTTTTTCATTATTGAAGGAACAGGATGAAAGTTTAAAAATATATTTTAAGGGTTGATTCCCATAAGATCTCAAGAGCCAAACTCTCAAGAAAAACAGAGTATCCAACTTTTAAGCATTTGTTTTATTTTTACCCTCGGCACGAGTATTAAGTGGAACCGTTTAAAACAATAAAATTTTAGACCTCGTAGAGGTAAAGGGGTTGAAACTATTTTGAACTTCTTCTCTCGTAAACGATACAAACTTCAACTTTATAATTTCGGTTACAAATAATTGTCTTTATCGGTACAAAGGCTCTAAATCTGAATTAGCTTACTTCAATTAGTGGAGGATTTTTCGTAACTTAATTAGTGACTTTCGACCAATTCCGATAAAGTAAATTTGGAAGATTAAAACCGAAAATATATGGAAGGGGCATTGCCCCGTTTTCTATTTAGAGACCTAGCCTATTAATATTTAATCAATCATTATCATAATTAACTCATCGTATGATAACATACGTAATTTCACGGTGCAAGGGTGACTGCCCTATTAGAGAATATGCATGAAGGGAACCACGTAGGTTATAGATCGATTTACTTGTGCCACTCCCGGTGAGCCTTCAATATACCCTAAAATATTAAACGCAGAGAAGACCCCATTTGAACCATTTACAGGTAACGTATTATTGAGGGGACATATGATAGGGTTGGCAAATATCCATGACGCTTCCTTTGATCAATTTCGAACTCAAGGACCGGAAACAGCCAATTAACAAAAATTCGAAACCTAAATCAAAATTAATTTTAGTAAACGATGTGCGAAATGCTAGAAATGTTTCTTTTTTAACGCAACCTGATTAGAGACTCATGTTCTGTAAAAAATGCACTGTTACATATGAGCAAAACTTTTTTAATCTCTGCAGTCTACAGAGAGAGGAACAAGGCAACTATAAAAAGCAGGAAAATATCTTCCATATTTATCCTGAACATTCAATTCGACTTTGATACGACTGTAAATTTTCATGTTTCATAAAACAAAAATAAAACCTTCCTTGCGTAAGAGTTTTTCATAATCTGACAAAGTGGATAAGCAATCACGAGGAAGCAACATTTTAGTGAAATACGATTTGGATAGAGGCTCCAGGACCAGAGTTGTACACGTAATAAGAAAAGTGCAAAAGTTCGGTCCAAAGTGGGACCACTTATCATGTAAAACAACGAAAACGGAGAGAAATAAGACGAGAGGACAAATAGCTCGGAAAGCTCTTAAAATAAATGGCCCTCGTTCATTTCTACTCAGCACTCTCTACAATCCTTTTGCATCTGCAGCTCCTTCGTCCCTTGCGAATCTGTATCTGGATTTAGATTACTTTGGACTTTAGATTCGGGAATTGAAGTTTAATATCAAAATTTGAATATTCGGGACAAAAGCGCAAGTTTGCTTGCAAGTTTGTAATAATTGGAAGCTGAGGGAGATTTTAATTCGAGGAAGGAGTATTAATAGACGAAAATGCACGAATTTAGACCCCGGCTTTTTATTCCCTTTGCACCTCATTTTCGTTCTAGTAATTGCAAATAAAATCATAAAAATGATTACGACTCATGACCTAAATGGAAAATGTTATTTTATGATTCCTCATAAATGTAAAACATCGGTATTTCATTAATTTTACTGCGTCACCGTAAATCCCCTGCATTCTGCGCTTTTAAAGCTCGACACTTTTTTTATCGTTTCCAAGAATTCCTTCAAATTCTGAAACCTAAAACTATCAAATTCTCAGAGTCACATTACAAGTTTCGAACCCTCTAGCATCCATCCATAAAAGTCCAGAGTATCTTTTTTCATCTAAAGAAAAAAATTATTTTCAATATAAATGAATTAATATATCAGATACATTTTAAAAATGTTGGTGTCTAAAGAATGTCATTTTCCAATGTTATGCAACTTGTGCAGCACAATTTTTTCTAAATATGAGAGGAAAAAATGCTCGTAACTTTACTTGACAAAGGAAAGAGAAGGTTTACGTTATTCTCGGTTTCAGAGAGCGGAAATTTTCATGATTAATTTAGCGTGATGCATTCTTCTGCTCCCTTCTCTGTCGGTTTCAACCCTTCATCACCAACAGAAGCTTTATTGGCTTGAAGGATGATATCGCAAATAAGAGCAAAAAAGTACTTGTACATTATTATTACTGATAACTTAAAATTATCATTTTGCATATTTCTAAATCATAAAGCATATTACCTCAAAAAATAGTATATCACTTTTTTACTGGAAGTTATTTAGATATTAAACAAATTCGGATAATTAAAATGAAGCAGGAAAAGCTATTAAATTATTCTGGGAAAAGATATTAATAGGTCATTAATTTTATCAAGAGGGCGAGATACGAGACTAGTTTTGTGAAGGCGGAATTAAACTTAACTTTGGTGTTCTTCACCCTTTGACCTCTTATCCGCCTCGCTACCATTTTCGGCCTCAACAGAATCCGTATTTCTTTTTAATCTCAATGAAAGTCTCAGCTCGATGGCTTCGTGACTACCCCTCATTTAGATTTACACTTCTCTTGGTATATCTGTTTCTTTTCTTATCACATTTCCTCGAATTTAAACTTAATTTAGCCTCTTTTATTTTACGATCTGAGTTTTTACGTTTTTCGATTATCAAGGGGAGCAGACATTTCCCTGTGTGCCGAGGAGATATTAGAAATATTCCCTGGACCAATAATCTGCTCTTTTTCTCGCCTTTCATTCCCTCTGTAATCCTAGGAATCTCGAGGGTTCTGAAGAAATTCAAATATCGAAACCCGAGATTCAGATTTGCTGCTGGAGTATGCTTTCAATCTAAATTGCTAGTCGAAAATAGAACAAGATAGATGTATAATGACAAAATATATCTTGCAACAGCTAATTTTGATTTCTCCTCGGATCTCTCAACTTCGAATTTCTGCAATTATTTACAGATCCATTAGTATATTTTCCAGGGACTTGATTTAAGAGACCAAATTAGAATTTTATTAGTCAATAAATTCACAATTAAAGCATTCACTCGTACGATATTTTTAAAAACTCGGCGGTGACTTTCTTAAAACTACGTCTCTCGTAGATATAAACGCGATGAAACCTTCCTACACATGTTTAAATTATAAAATGCATGAGATCATGCTGTATTATGTACCCCATGAATTCCCAGCAACTAATCTTCAAAAGCACTCTCTGACTCTAAATCTGCAGTGAGAAAAAGCAACGTCGTAATGCAAAGCCATGCAAAAAAAATGAAAAGCTTGTTTATCTCGCAAGAAGATAAAACTGTTAAGTAGATAACTCACGATTTTTTAATATTAAGAGGAAATACATAATTCTGTTTGAATTAATGATGAAAAATGATTGAAACAAGTCTTACAATGATTGTCGAACATAAAATACGTACAACTAAATTTGAATAATCATATTTCCCGGTCTACTAAAGTTGGATAAAGCTTTTGGATAAAGAGATTTGAGCCCTAAACGGGATTCGAATTCGTAGGTTCATTTCCGTGAAAAGCGCTTTTAATTGCATTGTTTGCGACTCGATTATAAATTAAAGTGATAAAGTGACGTCAATAATCTGTACATCACCATCAAAGACTAGACATCAGTGTTCACTGTTCATGAAATCCATTAGATCCATTAGAAAATAATATAAAGTCATCAATATTCATTCGCTATTATTACTTTAGCATAGCAGATCCTATATACACATACCTATATTTTTTAAAGTGGTTTTTTAAAACAAAATATTCTCGTTTATGGCAGTAGGTATGGGCAATAAAAGAACATTAAGGTAGTAATTTATGATACCTTAAAAGAAGAATAATTCTCATAATTTCACGAAATGCCCATCGGCACCATCTAACTCGAGTAATCTCGTAAATGTCAGTGACAGCATTCAAGTGACCACCACAAGCCAATTAACGAGTCATACGTTCAGCATTGTGCGTTCGACTCTTAAAAAGAAAACGACTCGTAAATTCTAAATCGTAAATCAATCAGGCTTATTCGTTTGTAGTACCACTATATTACTCTCGCTTCATCAAGGACCAGCAAATGAATTAACCAGCAATGACAAGAATGCAAATATGACAATTACAAAAGATAAAAACAAAGCACTTGTATTTTATGAAAATAAAATAATAAGAAGATGTTCCTAGATATTGAGTGTTGAGTATACACTACATAGTACTAAGAAAATGATGTTAAACGATTATGGGGCACTTTATGCCGAAACTCTGATAATTGGGTCTCTGCAAAGGTGTTTCTCGAAGTTTCAGACAAGGCAACGACGTTTCATCCACTCGATCGAACTATACCACTTTGAAATAGGAAGTAATTGTGTGGTAATGAGGGTTAAACTAGTTAGACAAGTCCTGCAGCAGTAAGACAACTGATCCTCAACCTGGTTGCTATCTTCATTCACAGTAGCAGTTCAACACTTAAGTATATACCAAAGCCTCGAGATCACTGAAGATCTAAAGTCTCTGAAGCTAAAGTGTAGAGACCTCCTCTTCGATTACGATCGATCCTTTTCAAGACGAAAAGTGTAATTTTCATATGGCTTATCTACATCTGAATACATTAGCAATGTACTGCATACGCGCAGGAATATTTTCCAGAACTGAGTTCAATAACCCTGTAAAAGAGGTCACTATACAGGTATCTAAAGCAATTTCTTAAAATCCTATTAAAAATCTATAAAAACTCTTGAAACCCTTTTGAGTACACTCAGAAAAAAGTTTGTTTGAATTAAACAAAATTTATTTGATTCAAAGAAATTTTCTTTAATATGATGAAATCAATTTTTTTGAATTAAAGAAAATTTCTTTGAATCAAACAAATTTTGTTTAATTCAAACAAACTTTTTTCTGAGTGTACAATTTAAATTATAACTCAATCGAGTCTTTTTAGACCAGCATTACATCTGAAATTCTAATAGACTACGAAAAATATTTACAATTTCGAAATCCGTATTTATAGAGCAGAAAACGTTCTTCGCAGCATCGATGAAATATATACTATATGGACGGGTAAGAACGACTACTCTTTTCGGATTGGATCACAAGTGTATCGACAAGGGATTTGTTCCATTCTTCGACGGAAGTCCGACTCAGGAAATTTAAAAGTTATTTTCTGCGGTTTCCGGAAATTCGAAAAAACCCGAAGAGAAATTTTCAAGCCAATGAAAGAAAGATAGAGAGAGAGGAAAAGCAAGAAGAAGTGCAGAAGAGAGAGAAGGGCCTAAGTACCTATATTATGTAGGGTTCAGACGGCGCGTCTGAGTGTGCATACCCATCAGCACCATCCACCCCTGGAGCCACCCCTTCCAAGAAGGTGGTCCTTTATTTTTCTCTACCCTTTCCGGTTCTATGAGCTTCTTCAGTGGAAATTTCTCACGGAAATCACTTCCGCCCGGCAGCATCTTTATACCCCATCTTCCTCCATTTAGTACACTGCCATCGACCTTCTTCCCTTTTTCTTTAATATTCATGTTTTAGGGTTAAACCACTGACACACTTTGTCTTTTCCCAGAAGAAGGAAAACAGTATATTACTTAAATAGCCTATTTTTTTATCTAAAAATTTAAGTTCAAGAAGAAAAAGGGCTATCATGGATTATCCTAATTCCTATCCAATACGAGTGCGAGAGAAACCGCCTGGATGAATAAATTACTCAGTGTCTAAATTCAAGCTTTTTACTCATGTCGTTGAGCCCTCCTCGGCTTCACTTTCGCAGTTATGAATGTCAAATACCCTTTTTTTTGTCGCCACTCTAACACCCTGTGGATACAATTTCCACTCACAATATCTTGTTCAATTCATCCGCTCTCCACTTTTTTTTCACTTCTCAACATGTAATGACGTCAACTTCATCTCTGTCCCCACAAGATGATGTTTTTATCATAATAGCAGACAACAGTCGTGTGTTGCTCAGCCACAAGACCTCTCTCCATGGAAGTCACGATAGATTACGGGTCAAAGCAGATTTTGGATGCGCCTCACAACATTTAGTGCTAAAAAGCGTCGTTTGCTGTGATTTATTCCGGTAGAAGTAAGAACTGCTGGGAGGAAGATTTAGTTACCCGTTTCTAAAAAAAAATAAAAAATAAAAAGACTACAAGGACTAAGTTTTATTGCGTGAAAACTGATTTGTCACCATTTTCTCGACAAGCGTTTTTCCCATAAGAAACCTACATGCATATATATAATATAAAGACTCTTATTCGCTGTGAAAACGACACGAAACAAGGGATATATTTATACAAGATTTGTTTCACTACATAAATATGGAACTCTTCCGTGTTTAGTTACGTACCAGCAATTTCAATTGCCCACTGAATATCAATGATAAAATATAGTAAACGTCGCGTGCCGATTTTCAAGAGTCGATGGGAAAATCGTTTGGTAATAAATAATATGTATTTGCTGCACTGTGCAAATATATTTATCTGCAGTTTATTCTTCAACTGTCTGGTGTGTACTTTCTGGCTATAGTCACAATAGAGGGTATTATAGTCACTTAACAGAGTCCATTAAATCAAAACTGTATTCACAAAAGCCCCTTTTTAATGCTATTACCGAAAGGCAACCCCCCGCTAGACTAGAGGCAAGTGATATACTAGCAGGGTGTATCTAATTGACATCAACAAACTACCCACCGTCTGTTTATTAGGGTACTATATCTTCCATCCATGAGAACTGCCGAGCAGCGTTTATAATTCAGAATGTACAGCTAACCACAAGTCATATCCAATAAACCACAAATATCAATGATATTTGTACCAAGAATAGTTTAACGTCTTATACCGAGGATCTTACATTTTATCGCGATTATTATAGATTAGATTAGAGTAGATTATATTAGAGTAGATTAGATTAGATTAGAAAATTAGACGTCAAAAGATAGAAAAATGTTCAAGATTCAAAGATTCGTAGGAGTTCTAGTAATCAAATAGATATTAGAGTCACCTGTAGATTATCGACCTTTAAACTGAATCATCCTCAATAAGGTACTTTTGACCTTTTATCCTCAAATCGTTCCAATTTTCCACACCCTCTATATTCCTATGCTGTTCATTCCAGTTTTCTTTGATTATGGTCTCACTTGTTTCATGGCTAGGGCTTCCTGAACAAAAAAGGATCGTTGATCGACCTGAGAAGGACAAGAGGCCCTGGCGGAGGCAGCTGGCTGAGATTGGTGGAGTGGTTTTTAAAAGCCGCCAGCAATTTCTTGCGCCTCTTCTGGAACCGGACCCAGAAAACTTGTCGGCAGATGGCACGCGCTGGGCCCAACCTAAACTCTAAATGCCAGGTCCTGTCCCGAAAAGGCCCCTAAGCCCCTCGGGGGGTCATCATACACTGGCCGACTCGTGCCTTCGCCTAATTGACAAGACTTTCAAATTCAAATAACAGAAAATAAATAAATTCAAGACCGGAAAAGTTACAAAGTTGTGTCGGACTTGTAATTTAAAAAAATTGAAATTTCTTTTGAAATGTAAACTTGTACTCGAGATAATGACACGTAACTTAACCGAAACGAGATCCTTGTTTGCAGCTGAAGTTCTGAACGTTCAAATGAACGAATTTTTGTAATGATTGTATTTTAAACTAGAAAATAGAATTGGGAAATATTCTTGCTCGATGGATCTTTCTCAATCTACAGATTATGGATGTCCATCGACATCAAGTCTTGGACTGAACTGATAAATGAGAGCCACTGACGATATATCGCCCCATTAATTCAGATAACATAAACCGTAAAGGAGAGAAAATTATCGTTTCAAGGAGGAAGCTAAAGATGTAATCAAGGTGTATAACTTATAGCCCTGCAGTCCATAACACCATATTCTAGGCAATTTTGGGCAACCTTAGATTCAATCTCCGATCAATCTCCAATCTGCCATCATTTTTTTACCTCCTGAATATAAAATTCAAGGTTAACAAGTCTCGTGCGAATAAACTGCTACTTCGCGTCCGCGAAAAATTAACATGCAGTTTAAATTAAATAATTACAACTTGCAATATTGAGAATTACAAGTTACAAGAAAATAATTGTATCTTAAAAGAGAATAAATTTCCTGTTGCTTACGAGGAATATCAAGAGATTATTATTTCCATATTATGCCTATAAATAGCAACTGCGATCTTTCAATATCTTTCAATTCACAAAGAGGATAATATCCAACTTTCCGGAAGTAATCTATATAGTCTCGTTGCGTATTCTACTTAAACTATTACAACCAAGTCCGCTAATTTTCCTCTCAAAATAGCCAAGAAAGTAGGTCTAAAGATGAAAGGAAACGTCTGGAGAACATTGAGCACCCCTATTACTAAAACCAAGACAGGAGAGATTGTATTGTTTCGCCATAAATCAATGGTGAAAAAAACCATTAAAAAAAATTGGCACGTTTCTCTCGGACCACTCGCTACGGATTCTTTTCTTAGAAAAGTACATTTTCAGACATAAAGCTCTTTCCTACACGAGATTCGATTAGAAAGGAACATTTTTCTCAACTATTGATATATAGACTCTTCTTCCCATCCTTCATAATTATCATTTTTTTAAATTGTGGAACGAGTTTCGGGTTAGAAAAATACCAAACAAATGTTGTTTGCAAACATGCGACAATTTTCTGCAAGGTAGACTTATTTAACGTGAAAATAATAATAGGGACACCTTTTCTGAAGGAAGCTTGAGATTTTTGATGAAATCAGGCACGAAGGAGTTTCTGCTTGACGTCTCGATGAGCAGGTGCGCCATGTATCACGAGGGACCACTCTTCTTGTGGTCTTATTGCTGCTCTTTGGATCTGCACCAATCCCACCTGCCGATCACGTGGCTTTCCGGACTGCTCACGCTCGATTTATTTTTTACCTCCGTTCGCTCGTTACCGGTTTTCACTGGATCCTACCACCTCACAATTAAGGCCTACTCGGTTCACAATGTCAGCATCGTATGTGAGATAAATTATATCCCTTTTATCTTAAACTGCAACAATGTTCCTAAAATCGAATAGATACCAGGCTTACCCAAACAGGTACATACTTTATGTTGATCAGTTAGCAAGAATTGCTCATTAACAAGACAATTGACTAGAGAAACGATTTCAATAAAATAAGCGAGTAAGATGAACAACTCACATTGTTTCAATCGGGGAAAGACTAAATCTCAGAGACATCGGTTCTCGGGGAAAAGTAAATTATGTTTATTCTTTCTTTTTTCGGATCTTGAAGAACGATTACTGAGCAACCTTTTCAAACTGAGTTTAAACGGGATTCGATACACGTAATACTGATCACAACTACCTACTTTAGGAACGGCCATACCACGCTGAAAGCATGCACCAGTTCTCGTTAGATCACTGAAGTTAAGCAGCGTGGAGCACGGTTAGTACTTGGATAGGCGACCGCTAGAGAATATCGTGTGCTGTTGTCATTTATGTTATTTGATCATGTTCGTATACCGTACTTTAACGCATATATGTTATATAGTTACTCTAATGAAAATGATTTCTAATATTTTTTTTTACTGATTCAAGTTAGAGGGTTAGAATATATAAGATAATCAAACCACTAAAGATAAACTGTAAAACACGTATTTTGTTCAATTCAGTTTTTAGTTTTATGAATTTTATTATGAATAAAAGTATAACGGACTGACGCTACTCAACTTCGATAATCAAACAAGCCTTTAAGCAATTATAATTATGACTAGCTTTTCTATTATTTATTTACCGGAAATAAGATATTTTAACAGATTCGAAACTAAAATCTTATAGCTTCTACGCTAGAAAAAAGATAAGTATAGTATCTAATTTCGGAGGAACACACGCGTTTACAAAGGTTCCGCGAAAATTATAGAAAGGAGGATAGTAAAACAAATATAGACCTATGCAATTATTCCATCTGTCTGTGGCTTTTGTCTAAAAAAAGTTTATAACCCTAGGACAGCTGCTTGTTTAAAGAATATATATGAGAGTGTAGAAATATTACGGCAGGTGTCTGCTAACGATTTTGGATGTAAGACTGATAAAAAGTACAAAAGTTATAAAAGATTTACACTCGATCAAAAGCTCATTTTTTCAAGATGCAACAGCTGTTTGATGAATCGGTCGTTTTTTAGTAGCTCATTGAAAATGAAGCAGTCATTCCGAAAATTGTATTTTATTAGCAGGGAGTCCATCAAGAAGTATAAGTACATAATTATTATATCGTAATTAATATATCGTAATTATTATACCATAATTTTTTTTAGAATATCAGTTCTTTGCAAAGGAAAGAGTTACTCCAACTAGATAATTTAAAGTCAAACGTAGGGAGACATAATGAGGCAAAAAAATATTGATAAGAGAGGTAGAATGAATAAAAGTGATATAGATTGGATCATTTAAGTAGGAGTACTTAATTATTTCAAAGCAGGTTCTTTACGATCAAGAGATTATCACAAATTCACACCAAAGTCGACTGCTATAAAAAGAAGCTTCCTTAAAATTTTACCATTATCGGATGAACGGCACTGACATCGACAGGTGGTCCCTCAATTGGGTGTCTCAAAAAATAAATTGGCCTTTGATACTTCGTTCAAGGATACTTTGGATCATGTTGCGTGATACAGGTTGCGAAAACTAAACGTGCGAAATGGGTGCAGCAACAAAAAAAAGGAGTAAAGTCAAAAAGAGAAGAGAAAAACTAAAAAAGACAAAACTGGCAACAGTTGGTGAAAACACTAAACAAAATCCTGGGTGGCGATTCGATTCGGCGGATGATTTCATGTTTCTGGTCAAGTAAAAGTAACATATATGTTTGTTTCTTTATATTACAAAAAACAAAAATACTTTCTCTCATAAATAGTTTGTTTTACTTCTTACTGTCCTGATTTTTAATCTAGTTCAGCATGTGCAATTTTCGTTAAAAAAAGGGGGTCGTTGATTTGTCGAGGAAGTTATAACATAATGAGTAGAGAGGCCAAAGATTCGCGGAAGCGAACGGAAGAGAACGAAAATTGTGGAAACAAACGGACGTTGGTAATATTTGTGTGGATGTGTAGGAGAGGAAAGAGGAAAAAGGAAACACAGACAGTAAGAGGCAACGGTGATTACTGACCCACATCCTGCTGCAACTAACAAAGCCTTCGTTTTTTAACAGTGCAGCTTTTGCGGCAGCTACGCGGAAAATCGCAAGCCTGGATGTGCCTCACCTCATTTTTATATATGGTCAGACAACCAGAAAATATTGGAATGCACCTGCTAACAAAAGTCGAAATTTTTCGAAAAAAAGTTTATTTTAAATATTTTTTGTATATATGCGTCTAAAATGCAGAAAAGAAAAATCCGTGCAGAGAGAATGACTTTCCAGAAAAAGGGTAATGCGAATCGTTATTTGGTGGTGAGGAAGATTGATAACTCTCAGACTGACATAATGAATCAGCGATTTCTCTACGGTGATTTGTCAGTTCGACGTTTGGTGATTACAAACCTCTTAATGCTGACAGCCTCAAGAAAGAACCCTGATCTTGAAATGAAAGAAAATGGAAATTTAAAAGATTGTAGAAAAATGTCAGGTGTTCGATTACAAGAAATATTAAAGAGAAGGTGTTTATAATAGGTTCTAGCTATTAGCTTTACGAAATCGAATATTTCTACCAAGATAACAAGTATAAGCAACTAAACACTTTTCATTTATATATAAAATATTTCTCAGTTACTTTATTAGAAAAAAAAATACTGAAAAGGTTGGTGGAGCCTTTCAGAAAGAAAGATACAAGTGGACGTGATCTTCGAGTATTGAGTTTGTCTCGAAAAGAGAAGAATCTTACTCTACCGGAATGACGAAGCTAATTTAGAGACAGATGTTCTCTTCTATCGAATCAATAAATCAAAAATATAGATCTGACAATCTTATCTTTTTGTATAACGACTTTCGGTAATTAAAATAATAGCCGTTTAGTAATATAATCTGATTAAAATTACAAATGCTAATGTGTTCGGTATTTCTTTATGTGCTAAAAAAGAAGTTGAATTTACTTGTGCACTTGATATAATTTGCACCATCTCTGAAAATATTCTTTCAGTTTTTTATGGCTTGCAGGATGAGAGTCGTATAATATCAAAATAAAAGCATGATAAGGTTGGGGAAAATGAACGCTTTAGACTTGCCATAAAAGAAAGAAGAAGGCAAGAGAGAAAAGGTAGAAGTGTACATATGAAGGCTTGAAGTTGAAATGGCATGGCAGTGCGAAAAAGAGGAAATAAGTGCAAACCATAAAGTCATACTAGCAGATCCAAAGTATATGACATAATATCAAAACGTTCCATGTTTTTCAAGGCGATATGATGAGCAAGAAAGAATGACAATTTCCTTTGAGAAATAATTTTTAGCTCACAATTTTTCATTTTTCAAGTACACTCAGACTCTTATAACGAAAAATTGAAAAGTCTTTGAATCTACTCTGGGATTAGTGGAGATAAAATCTTGATATTTTTCAGCTTGTATGCTTTTCAACAGCGGCTTAAAAGATTGAAGTCTCTATGTTAGTATCTTATAGTATGTACCTCCACGCTTCTGTTATAAAAAATCTATAAAAATAAGCCAGGATCCAGAGTATCCAAGAAAATTCGCAGCTGTGAAATTTTCGTAAAAGTAATTTTGTAAGTTATTTTGCATCTAATCATTAAAAATGTATTTTTTAACGATAAGTTCAATATTTACTCAAGTAAAATAAACCGAGTTTATTTAAATTTTCATGTATCTTGAATTTTGTAGCAATTTCACAGTATACCTTGTAAGCCCCGTCAGACACGAAAGTCAGAAGTGTTGCATATTATTTAGGATGAGGAAAGTACCGACAGGGGTATAATCCTGGCAATTATGCAACCCGCCAATCTTCCGTGTAATTTGACAAGAGGTCTCACAGTTTTCAAATTAAAAAAATTTAAAAAACCGTCAATAAAAAATAAATAAAACCGTCAATAAAATAGGATTAAATTTGAAAATTCGTGGCAAAATTACTAATCTTTTAATTTTAATACTTCATAAATCAAGTTATTTTGGAGAGCCAATTCAAAAAAAAATGAACTCAAATTAATAATTTAGAAATCGATTCGGTAACCCTAGAAACCGAAAAAAAAAATTCTAACAAACTCACGTCTTTTTTTCTCAGTCTCGCCGTGACAACTTTTGTGTCAACATCGTTCGTTCATCCCAAATTTCACGAAATTAAAAAGCCGGCAAAATGGTAATAATCATAATTAATGGTTACTTATTAACATTACTCCTTCACTCCCTCATTAATATCAATATTATTTTGTTCAAATCCGTATTTTTTTCAATTTAAATCTCTATCTTTCGGACACGTCAAAACCGTCAGATTAATTTCCCTACTTCATTTCTTTATCTGATTTTACAAGATATAAGTAAACCTCCTAATTATCTAATTATAATCCAATTTTGAAATTAATAGCGTGAAGTCCTTTCTATCCACATTGGCCAAGGGGGCGTCCAAATTGGCAATGCATGTTGGGAATTGTATTGCCTTGAGCATGGAATTCAACCCGATGGAATGCTTCCGTCTGATTCTTGCACAAATGATGAAGGATTTCAGACATTTTTCAGCGAAACAGGAGGTGGAAAATATGTCCCACGAGCAGTTTTCCTCGACCTCGAACCGACAGTAATCGGTATATTTTAAAAACCGATCTATAAATTCGTCAATTCATGTCAACATTTCTTTGTGAAATAAAAAGAATTTTAATAATTTGAATTAATTTACAAATTTTAGATGAAGTGAGAACAGGAACGTATCACGGTCTTTTCCACCCTGAGCAGTTAATATCTGGAAAGGAGGACGCAGCTAACAACTATGCCCGTGGACACTACACCCTGGGAAAAGAAATAATCGATCTGGTGCTAGATCGAATCAGGAAGACTGCAGACATGTGTTCTGGCCTACAAGGTTTTCTCATTTTCCACGCGTTTGGCGGAGGCACCGGATCTGGCACAACCTCCTTGCTCATGGAACGTCTCTCAATGGACTATGGGAAGAAGGCTAAATTGGAATTTGCAATATATCCCTCGCCCCAGATCTCAACAGCGGTAGTTGAACCCTATAACGCGATCCTGACGACGCACACGACCCTCGAACATTCTGATTGCGCCTTTCTTGTGGATAACGAGGCTATCTACGATATTTGCCGGCGAAACCTGGACATTGAGAGACCCACTTACACTAATCTAAATAGGCTCATTGGACAAATTGTTTCTTCTATCACTGCATCTTTGAGGTCTATTTTCAATGATTTTAATTCAAAATTTAAAAAAATCAAAGGATTTAAAGACGTTGGGTTCAAGCTCCAACTTTAAAAATCATTTCCTTCAGTTTACTCAATTTTGACATTTTCAGATTCGACGGTGCCCTAAACGTTGACCTCACAGAATTCCAAACGAACCTAGTACCTTATCCAAGGATACATTTTCCCCTTGCCACCTACGCCCCCATCGTTTCAATTGAAAAAGCATACCACGAACAATTAACAGTAATGGAACTCACATCCGCGTGCTTCGAGCCAGCTAATCAGATGGTTAAATGTGATCCAAGAAAGGGGAAATACATGGCATGTTGCCTCCTTTACAGAGGTGATGTTGTGCCTAAAGATGTCAACGCCTCTATCGCGACTATCAAAACCAAACGTGCTATTCAGTTTGTCGATTGGTGCCCTACAGGATTCAAGGTATTCTCACTTTTTTTAAATTAAGTGTGGGATTAAAAAATTTAAGGGGTAAATTACTCGAGAGTGAAAATAGATCAGAAATTAGATCAGGATTAGAAAAAAATTATCAATTTTCAATTGGTAATTTGTTGACATTTTTTGTAACCAAAAAATTTTTTAATTTAAAAACCTTTTTTTTAATTTTTGAATGGCATTGCAGAGAAAACATCCCGGTAAATTAGGGATCGGATAACTGGTACATGACCTTAAGGGCATGTGTTACTTACCACATGAGCTTTAGGTAACCCGGGTTTTTTCTTCCACAATTTTTATTGTTTCAAAAAAATAATAGTGTATAGAAGTAAATAACGTAACCACGGATGTCTGTGTACTATTATTTTGTTTGAAAAAGTAAAAATTGTAGGAAAAAATCTGAGTTATCACCATATGAGTTATACTCATATGGTAAGTAACACATACCCTTAACTGCAACTCTAAAACTTTAAATTAAAAAATTTCAGGTCGGGATTAATTATCAACCCCCGACAGTAGTACCAGGAGGAGATTTGGCAAAAGTCCAACGAGCTATGGCAATGCTAGCAAATACAACAGCTATTGTGGAAGCTTGGACGAGACTGAACAGAAAATTCGATCTGATGTTTTCAAAACGCGCATTTGTTCACTGGTACGGTATAGATTCATAATTCATATTATCATTAGATTGAAATATAGATCTAAACAAAATACTACACTAATCAAAAATCTTTTTCCGAGTAATCATTTTACTATAACTTTTGTGATTTTTAATAATACCTACAAATCATAGTTTAAATTCAAATTAATTTCCATAATTAAGTTTCCAATGTTCCAAATATACACTGATCCATGATTATGATTTTAGTTCCTTGCATCATTGTGTATTTAAAGGTATTGATGTGTTCCTAAATGAGAATCTGGTTAGTGCAGTGTAGGAAAACAAACAATGCCGTTCACTATCTCGTAATTGATAATTAGAGTTGCTGAAACGAGACTAACAGAGGATAGAGTTTATTTACGCTCACGAACTCAGTTAATCATACATAGGATAAATTAGTTTTAAAAATATTCGTTATTTTTAAAACAACCTAAAAACTGATGAAACGAATCCGCTATAATACCTTTCTGATTTGGGAAAGAGATTATTGACGAAAATTCACAATCAAGAGTTGCAAGATCAAGGGGGTGAAAAGTAGAAAGCACAACTAGCAAATCTTAGTTCACAGTATTTACGCTACTCGACTTTTTCTGCTTCATATAGGTATGTGACTGAGAGCATGGATGAGAGCGAGTTTAACGAAGCCCGTGAGGACTTGGCAGCCTTGGAAAAGGACTACGAGGAGGTCGGTATGGACTCAACAGAAGGCGATGAAGGTGGCGAGGAAATGTAAAGACCAGAAAGGAAAAGTTCAGCGTGGAGATGTGTGGTGAAAATCGCCATTTAGTCCAACAAATTGTCCAATTCAGGATCTCCAATTTCGCAGTGGGATGAACGAACGGTTCAGCCACATTCTACCTCACGCGACATTTTATATCTTTTTTGTATCGATCTTGTACATTTTTTCTAGTCATTTACACCCCTTTTTGTAGATTGTACAATTTAAAAGAAAAAGGTTTCAAAGACTTCTTATATGAAGAGACAGTGTATTCCTTTTTCTTTAGAACGAGAACATCGAATCTACCCTTATTTTGTAGATACTATTTTTATATTTTGTAATGTTTTATATTTTGTAATAAAAGTCGATATTGAGATGAGAAGCATTTCTAAACTGATTATTAAAATTGAAGATGCACTCACTATTATAATTCTAATTTTCAAAAGATTAAAAAGAATAATTAAAGCTGACTGAATTCAATTAATGGTCTCGTATTCAAAAGTAAGATTAAATAAGGAAAGTATGATATAAGAAAGCAGTGAAAAGAAACGAAGGAGGTCATGAAAATTTGCCGTTATTGAAGGAAAAAAGCAGTGACCTAATATCAAACAAAGAAGCTCATCTGTGCGTTAGCCAACATTCTACCCTGTACACAATGAACGGAACTTCAAATTACCGAAAAAAGCTCGAGCTGTACAAAGTTTAGTGCTGTGTGCAGAATTATTGGTGAAACGCGGTCAACGATATATTCCTCATTCGCCACTAGAATCAGCTTTTATTTTTCATGTTTCAAAAGCGAACAATCAAACACCGAATTTCCCATCTGAAAAAAAGATAATGATTTAAAACTTTCTCTCCTCGAAAGAAATTGAATAACTTTTATTCTTACTAGAACAGTTATTAATAAACTAGGATAATTATCGCGCTGGAAGTTATTTCTTCAGTTGAAATACCAAACAATATTTAATGCAAATTAAACTTTTCAATCAATTTCATCTTTTGAAAACAAGATTAGAATGGAGTCAAGACCAAGAAGAAGAAGAGAGAATTCGAAAGGTTTTTAGAATTCTCAAAACTTTGAAGAAATTTCAATAAAGTTGAAATATTTTAATGCTTGAAAATATATAGGACAACAATGGCCGTTGTTAAAATTCTCTCTGACGTAAACAACACATAAATTTCCCTCTTCTATCAACGATGCATATGTTGCAACAATATTATTATTATGCCGAGGAAGTGCGGGTTATAGTTCATTGCCAAGGGCAATTCGTATGCTACTCAACTTCCGGATAGTATTAGAGAAGCTCCTACTTGCTACTCTGTCAAGGGAGCGGTAAAGGGTGCTGAAGTGGGTGGCCATTGCCAACTCTCAGCATGCACCTCTCATAAACTAGTGTCTTATGGTAGTCACAGCTGCACCAGACTTGCATCGTAACCATCTTTATTTAAGTTTAATAAACTCAAACAATGCCTTATTTGCGCCAAATTTTAATAACTAACATCAAACGAAATTACGTCTACTCGAAATAACAAGAATACCTACGACGGAAATTAGATTCAATTTACACTGTTATTTGAAACAATGCTACTAGTGTGAGAATTTAGCGAGAAATTACATTTCTGAAGATATAGGAAATTAAATGAAGATTGCATATCTTGAATCTAAAATAGTTTCCAGTTTAGAAAACGAAATAGAAGCAGAAAAATCTCATTTTATTCGTCATTGAAATAGTTTTCGAAAACTATTAAAACTCAATCACAATTTGAAAAAGTCAGCCTGACCTCGTCAAAGGATAAGAAGATCCTATAAGGATAGTCTAACTTTCTGAAGGTACCAATAGAGGGCAAAGCTATTCAGTTTATCTTGAAGGAATGATAAAAGTCCGGTTTTAAATTTAATTTAAAAATATACCAAATAAACACACCTTATTAATTATTCCTTTGATTCTCAAGGCAAATTAATTGTGAGTTGCACACCTATGTAACTTTCTGAAGCCCAAGAATCTGAGGTTTACCTGTGAACAAAGAACTAACAATCAAGTGAATAAGAGGCTAAAAGTGCGTCCTGTCAATTCATGAAAAAAATCATATAAATTATACAACAATAATAATCAACGTAGTGACGAATAATTACAAGTATCAATTTTTGTTCACCAAAAAGATAAACATTTTGAGTTTATCAGCTTACCTGAATTTTAAAGCTCATGAGCTTCAAGATAAATTCAAGTAGAGTAAAATATTGGGCGCGCACGAAAATATTTTACCCTGCGCTGTTGCCTACTTAAAACTATATCCTACCTCCCTAGCTATATTTAAAAAATGGCAAATTATTCACATCAACTAGCATTTTTACATATACAACAAGGTGATTTTTACTATCACCTTAACTTGACCTGGAAAAAAAGTTATTTTAGTAGTTCTTTAGCGATCTGATAATATAATTTTCATTAAAATAATATAAGATATAAACTTTTAGAAATTTACTCTTAATGAAATAAAAAATTGCTTTGGTTTCAATTATATACTGATATTATATAGGATTAGTAAATTCAAATGCTTTTTCATAAATGAGAATGTTTAGGAACTTTAAAAGGAAAATTAAGAAAGTTAAAATAAATATGCATTCCCTTGGGATTTCATCGAATCAAAGGAAAAATTCGATCAAGAGCTATATTACCATTATTATGAAACATATCAACGCGTTGACTCTCCTTTGATACGTGAAATTGCCCATCGCTAAAGCTTTTCTTGGTCTCATTCATGTTCATCATAATGAAATATTCTTTAAGTTAAGATTAGTCAGAAGGTTCAACTCAAGTATATGGTAATCAGAAAATTAGGATAAAAAGAGAGTGTAAAAACGATGTACCAAGAAAAGCATGAACTCACAACACATAATATTTACAACATGATTGAACTGGTGAAATTTTTTATTAATAAAAATTTTCACCAGGTGTCACTACGTGATTATTAAAAATTACAACATGTTTCCGTGCCGATTGGAAATACATTTTTCATGCGACATGATGGAAACATGAGGGACTCGAAAGCTAACTCACCAATCTGGACATTCCAGTAATTAAAATTGTGGAACCTAATAAGAGAAAGAGTTTGTATTAATAAAATTGTCAATGTTCTTAAAACACAATGTTGGTTAAAGATACTAGAAAAAGGAAAGACAATTTTTAATTAACTAAACATAAAAATATCATTGTTTCTGTAAAATAACCTGAAATTTGAAACCAAATTAATAATTACTCACATCCAGATTCAGAAGACATTTCAATGTTTCTTGAAACTCCTCTCCAATTCCTGTCCTTTGAAAATCCTTCATCTTCGTAACACTGACACACTTAAACACACACACACACTCTGTAAAAAAGAAATATGATTAGATTTCGGAATTCTTTGGAAAAAAATTACTTGTAAAATTGCAGTAAATTTTCTTTTAAAATTCTTTATATATTTTGGGTAAGATCTAATAATCTCTTTTTAATAGTACGGGGTAATAATTCATACCTCTTGCTATATGCAAGGAAAACAGTTTTCACTTTTCTCCTAGTCCATATCATCTCATCAATTAAATAAAAAATTAAAGTTCCATTCGAAGTATTATTAAAAATTTTTACCTCCTGCAATTGCAGGAATAACAAATTGATACTCCTTTTGATCGAATCTGAACATAGTACAAATCTGAAAGAGAAAAAAGTATTCTTTTAAACAAAAACAAAATTATAAAAAATCATTTCACTTTAAAGATGTACCCAGTGATTATTAAACAATATAAAGTAAATATTTAAAACAATAGTGTTTTATAGGAACGCAAATAATATAAAAAAGCAAAATGGTTTACTCAAACAAAAATAATAATAATAATTCCTACTTCTTAATATTCTGCGTAATAAATACAAGATCTACACAAATTAGTGAATTAGAATTGTATACCTATTGTTGATTTTCACAACAATCTTCAGAAATATTTAAAACTACTTTTATATAGATCACTTTGTTAATATTTTCATTTCTTAAATGAACTTACACAATAAATACAAGGTCTACGTATGTATTAGTAAGTAAGAAAATTGTATGCCTGTCGTTGATTTCGACATGTATAGACATGTCCAAAATATCCTTTGAAGCACTTCGTTTAATTTTTCTAGTTTCTCAGGAAAAAAAGATTTTCCAATCAATAACAATCGATCACGTTGTTGAATCATATTCGGAAATTCTAACAATTTGCCATAAACTCCTCTATAAATATGTTGACAAATTCCACTCTAACCTAACATTAAAATGTCCTGTTCGCGTCGATTCTAAAGTATCAACTATAAAATGAAATATGCACTGAAAACTGTCTTTAATTCATATAAATCACGCTAATAAACAAATAACTATCACATTTTCCCATCACGTACTCTCAAATATGTGCCTATAGTGTTTTCCAACAATGGAATTTTGCGGGAGAGTGAGGGTTCTAAACAAAAGAATGACACGAGACTAATTCGACGCGAAATTTTCACACTACGAATCGCGATAAACACTCTAAAATATGACTAAAAACTTTTAACGTATTAACTTACACTTGAAATTCCCGGCGATACAAGTTTACAATTGTAATTCTGGAATCGAGAGATCGTAGGAGAGATGAAAGACCGACCGACACGACGAACACGACTGAACACGATTATCGTATGTCGGACATTTTGATCCATACATTGTTGCCAAATGGAGCATCGATCATGTATAAATTTGAGAAATAATCAAATAAATCGCCCAATGCATAGATGTAATTTGGGCAGTATATTGGGCGACTTTCCAACTTTCTTGACGGTGGAAAATAATAAATGAGATCTTTTATATCGCCCAATTTATGGTAAACAGTCCAATCTAGAAACCGTTAGAAGAAGATATTCCCGCCATATATACGTAAACTGTTAGTCCGCCAAATTTTCAACCAATAGGATTTGAATCAGAAAAATTCTCGAACGTTCGTTCGATTTTCGATATTCAAGTTGTCATCGATGAAGGTCTTGAGCAAACTTCACTCGAGTGAATATGAACGCGGCGGGTCCGCCGCGGAATCTTGAATCGTAATTAAATACGTTAAATATAAGAAATAAGAAACGTTTGCACGTAAAAATTAATATTTTCTTGTTTAAAAGCTCGAGATTCACATTTGTAATTGTTTATAGGATGCAATTGTACGTCAAACGGTACTAATTACTCTCTTTAGTCGCAACTTCGTAAAGTGCAACGAATGCAATTTTTGTTAACTTTGTGCGCGCGCCGCCTGCCGCCATTTTTGCTATTTCACTATTTCAATTTTCGATATTCAAGTTGTCATTGATGAAGATCTCGTGCAAACTTCACTCGAGTGAATATGAACGCGCCAGGTCCGCCGCGGAATCTTGAATCGTTAATTAAATACGTTAAATATAAGAAATAAAACAAGTTTGCCCGTAAAACTTAGTATTTTCTTGTTTAAAAGCTCGAGATTCACATTTGTAATTGTTTATAGGATGCAATTGTACGTCAAACGGTACTAATTACTCTCTTTAGTCGCAACTTCGTAAAGTGCAACGAATGCAATTTTTGTTAACTTTGTGCGCGCGCCGCCTGCCGCCATTTTTGCTATTTCACTATTTCAATTTTCGATATTCAAGTTGTCATTGATGAAGATCTCGTGCAAACTTCACTCGAGTGAATATGAACGCGCCAGGTCCGCCGCGGAATCTTGAATCGTTAATTAAATACGTTAAATATAAGAAATAAAACAAGTTTGCCCGTAAAACTTAGTATTTTCTTGTTTAAAAGCTCGAGATTCACATTTGTAATTGTTTATAGGATGCAATTGTACGTCAAACGGTACTAATTACTCTCTTTAGTCGCAACTTCGTAAAGTGCAACGAATGCAATTTTTGTTAACTTTGTGCGCGCGCCGCCTGCCGCCATTTTTGCTATTTCACTATTTCAATTTTCGATATTCAAGTTGTCATTGATGAAGATCTCGTGCAAACTTCACTCGAGTGAATATGAACGCGCCAGGTCCGCCGCGGAATCTTGAATCGTTAATTAAATACGTTAAATATAAGAAATAAAACAAGTTTGCCCGTAAAACTTAGTATTTTCTTGTTTAAAAGCTCGAGATTCACATTTGTAATTGTTTATAGGATGCAATTGTACGTCAAACGGTACTAATTACTCTCTTTAGTCGCAACTTCGTAAAGTGCAACGAATGCAATTTTTGTTAACTTTGTGCGCGCGCCGCCTGCCGCCATTTTTGCTATTTCACTATTTCAATTTTCGATATTCAAGTTGTCATTGATGAAGATCTCGTGCAAACTTCACTCGAGTGAATATGAACGCGCCAGGTCCGCCGCGGAATCTTGAATCGTTAATTAAATACGTTAAATATAAGAAATAAAACAAGTTTGCCCGTAAAACTTAGTATTTTCTTGTTTAAAAGCTCGAGATTCACATTTGTAATTGTTTATAGGATGCAATTGTACGTCAAACGGTACTAATTACTCTCTTTAGTCGCAACTTCGTAAAGTGCAACGAATGCAATTTTTGTTAACTTTGTGCGCGCGCCGCCTGCCGCCATTTTTGCTATTTCACTATTTCAATTTTCGATATTCAAGTTGTCATTGATGAAGATCTCGTGCAAACTTCACTCGAGTGAATATGAACGCGCCAGGTCCGCCGCGGAATCTTGAATCGTTAATTAAATACGTTAAATATAAGAAATAAAACAAGTTTGCCCGTAAAACTTAGTATTTTCTTGTTTAAAAGCTCGAGATTCACATTTGTAATTGTTTATAGGATGCAATTGTACGTCAAACGGTACTAATTACTCTCTTTAGTCGCAACTTCGTAAAGTGCAACGAATGCAATTTTTGTTAACTTTGTGCGCGCGCCGCCTGCCGCCATTTTTGCTATTTCACTATTTCAATTTTCGATATTCAAGTTGTCATTGATGAAGATCTCGTGCAAACTTCACTCGAGTGAATATGAACGCGCCAGGTCCGCCGCGGAATCTTGAATCGTTAATTAAATACGTTAAATATAAGAAATAAAACAAGTTTGCCCGTAAAACTTAGTATTTTCTTGTTTAAAAGCTCGAGATTCACATTT